>JALRMM010000545.1:0-20774 GCA_026122155.1 Zymoseptoria crescenta
AGGGCTAATCCCTAGCGAGGGTCTCCTAAGTATCGGGGGTTCCTTCCGTAGTACTATCGACTAGCTTAAGGTACTCCTCGGAGTCTAGGATCTTACTAGTATTAATATCTATCCGGACTAACTTCTTCGGTTTCGTTACTCGGTTTTTATCTTCCTTTAGTTTCGTTACTAGATCCTTCCCTTTTAGGGTAGTAAGAGGTCTTATTACTATATTAAAGTTAGTAGTATAGGGGTCGTCCTCGTTAATATATACTAGGTCTTCCGGGATACTTCCTATAACAACACTATAGAATCGAGCCCCTATCTAGGTAGAGTCCTTCGATCCTAGCGGTATGCTATTCGCCCTAGTAGCTAGTAATAAGGGCTACCCTACTACTCGCGGCGGACGAGATAGAGTAGCTAGTAGTATAGGATATAGGCTAGGGGCTAGCGACTAGTCGATAGGAGGGAGTAGCATCCGAGGGGTAGTGAAATTAGTAGGTAGTTCATAGGTCGGCTAATGTCTTATAGTATGTTCGATATTAATATATGCTAGCTAGGTAATCGGGCGTCCCTATGCCTCTTCGATCGCTAGTATTAACATCCTAAGCTTCGGTTAATCTTAGTAGTTCCGGAATAATAGCTTTCTTCGGTTAATATTACCCTCTTTTCTAATATACTATTTCTTTTCGGAGTCGTAATAAGCCTATCCTACTAATAGTAGGAAATGTATATACTTACACTCCTATATAGTATATCCCGGCTCGAAGTAGTAGAAGCATATTAGCTTATCTGACGAGGATTAACTATAGGTAGTAGAGCGGCTATATAGGACTCCTAAGGCTAGCGGTACTAGGTTTAAGGAGGCTATATATATATAGTACTCTTACGAGTTATTAGTAGTAACACTAATAAAGTGGGACTGTCCGATTTATCTAGGGGGTTAATAGCACCTCGTCGTGCCTTAGTGGAATTGTCTCGATCTAGCTTCGCTATCGTTAACTTTATTACCTTATCGTAGAGTTCGTCTATATCCGGTTCCTTTAACTTCTATATCCTTAATGTCTAAAGACCGTTGTTTAATGTATCTAGTTTCGGGTACCTCTTTTTAGTCTAGGTAACTAGCTTAGTAGCGACCTCGTTACTAGTGCTACCGTATATCTATTAGTATGTAATACGGCTAGTAACGTACTTAAGCGTCGTATTATAGAGGGTAGAGAGGTCTATATAGGACGATATCTCCGAGACGTCGATTTCTAGCTTACTTATAATTTCGTGTCTAACCTTAGTAGGCAGCCCCTTAAGGAAGAGGCGAAATCGAGCAACGTTGTTGTACTAGTTAAGAGGGATCCGATTCGATATAGCCTAGAAGGTTATAATATACTCCCTTAGATTATCGGTAGTGCCTATAACGTCCTAGACCCTCTTTTTCGAGTAGAACTGTTCGAGGAATAGTAGGCCGTACTTATATACCTAGCTATCGTAGCTCTTATAGTAGGCGAGGGCATCCTTCCGGAAGTAATCGTAGTTACCTCTAGTATAGGAGTCTAGACTCTCGAGCTATATACGTATATCCGGGATAGTATAGCGAGTAATAAGGCGGATCCTCTAGTTATCCGGGGTTTATAAGCCTAAGAAGTATAGTTTAAAGAAGTTGTCTATAGCCTAAAAGAAGGTAGAAGTATCGGAGCTGTCGAAGGAGGGAGATCTATTTTCTCTAGGGAAAGGGGCACGACTACGAGAGGTAGGGGCCGGAGTCCGAAGAACGGTAGTAAGGGCCTAGATAAGGTCTATAACGTTCAGGTTAGTAGGTTAGGAAGAGGGGCTATTACTATAAGATGCGGCGTTAGTAGAGGGGCGTCTATAGTACTAATTAGTAATATTATCGTTAGAGCTATCGGTTAAGTTAGTCGTAAAGCGGGCGGAAGGAATCGTATTATCGTTATAGAAGGACGATACGTCTAGAGGGGACTAGAGAGGTGTTGCCGCCCCCGAATTACTAGGACGGCTTAGTAGAGCATTTAATGCTTCGGGCGCGCTAGCTATATGCTTACGCTTAGTAGGGATAGCGGACTAGTCGCTAGCGGGTTATTCCTTAGAGGACGAGGGTTTATCTTTAGGTATCGATATAGTAGATTCTTTTAGCTAAGAAATTAAAGCACTTCGTTAGAAGTAGATATGTTAGAGATATAAGCAAACAGGAGTAGTTATAGTGTCTCTTTTATACTTCGGAGGGGATGTAGGCTAGTATTTTAGTGTTTCCTAGACTATTAGTCTAGTAAAGAAAGCGAGACTCCAAATAGGGCTAGTAGTATTACCACGTCGCCTAGAGGGGGCTATTAGTGTCGGATCCGCTTATTACTATTAGATCCGCGAGCTAACACTGTTTTAAGCTCGACGGCGATACTAGAGTCTCGAAAGGGAAGTTGCGGAAATAAGGTATAGAGTAGACTAGGTGCTAGTAGCGTATAGGAGTATTAGAACCTTTCCTAGACTAGTAACTCCTAATAGTCTAGCAAGCATTATAAGCCTAGAGAAGGTTCGATAGTGCCTCTATATAAGGGAGGCGGTAGCATATATATAGAGTAGTAGATAGTGTTCTTATATGCGGCCGTAGTACTAGGTATACTAGCTACTATCTTCAAATCTCTAGGTACTCGGTAATAGAGCGGCGGGTCCTACTCTCGTATACGAGGCACGGTAGTGCTCGTAATACTAGTATTAGTAATAGGACAATTATTACCGCTTTAGCCGTAAGGTAGTCCGAGCGGTGCTCGTACGTCTAACTCCTAGAGATTATACTACTAGTTAGATATTCTTCGCCCGCCTAGCTACTATAGTATATTAAGTCGCGCCGACATTGTTCTTAGGGTATTCGCTATACCCGCGTTAAGGAGACTTAGCACCTACTTCTTCCGGCTCTACTACTAGTTACGATCTACCGGTTACGTAATCGTTTATCTATCTATGTCTATAGTATCTATCGTGTCTATAAGGAGATAGGTAGACGGTAAAGAGGGTATATCTTTAGAACTTCTTCTTCCGTAGTCTAGATTCTCTCCTTAGCAACTAGCTAGAAGTCGTCGTTAAGGTAGTAGGTAGTCTAGCTAGTAAGAAGGACCCTCGCCCTTAGCTACTACGGTATGTTAAAATAGCGCTAGCATCCTCGCTACTACGGTATATTAAAACCGCACTAGCATCCTCGCTACTATCTCTCTACCTACTACCTCTCTACTAATAGTAATACTCTATTAGTTACGTAACCTTTCGTATTATAATACCTATAACGTCTATAACGTCTATTATGTCTATAAGGGGGTAGTCGGCCGGTAGGGAGGGTATATCTCCCTAGGTATTAGTCCTCTATAATCCGGATTCTTTCTTCTCTAGCAACTAGCCGGAAGTCGTCGTTAGGGGGCTGTCTATAGAGAAGACAAGAAGCGAAGGAGGAGTGCGGCGGGTAGTAGGCAAAGCTATTATAGTAGGAATTTTAGTCTAGGAGGCTCCTTTTACCCCCAAGATACCCTCTTTCTATAGTAGAAACCTCTCTATAGTACGTACCTATTTTAAGAGCGTATAGTAGACGCTAGAGGTATAGTCCCTAGTGTATATAGCGGAGTAGCTAGTCTAGAGGTAGCTATCGTCGAGGGATAAGAAAATTTTTCTCGGCTACTCCTATAGCCGGTAATATATATATAGCTATTCGTATATATTAGGTATCGGTATTTGGATTCGAAATTGGATTTGGATTTGGACTTGGATTTGGATTTAGACTTGGAGCTACATCTACCCTAGCTAAGGGGTAGAGGTATTTAAGGTTATCGTAGTCGTAGGTAGTTATTATAAAGGTGTAGCTTCCTACTCGAGGGTACGACCGGCGTATTTCTCGGACATCGTGTATTTCTCGTAGGCTCGTCGCTTATAGTATACTACTACTATCCTATATATCTTACTACACTGCTAAAGCGAGTGTAGGAGTCTTACATCGTCTACTAAAATATAAGGGGGGAGTATACTTAGACTCTAAACTCCCGTCGGATAGTAGTAGTATATACTAGAGGTACGGTAAAAGAGGGCTATAGAAGGTAAACATATAAAAAGAAGACGAGGGAAGGTAGATAGGGGGGCAACGAGGAGATAGATTCAAGTGCTATGTGCTGTTGTGCCTTCGAAGTGCTAAAAGGGTAGCATAATAGAGGATAAAGTCCATTAGCTGCCTAGCGATAAAGGTAGCACTACTAGATATACGTAACTACTACGACTTTCCCTACTATACTACTACTACTCTTTTGTGCCTCGTAGAGCGCTCGTAGCCTAATATATATAGCTCGCAACCGCGTACGTATATAAAAATAGTATTTACCTTACTTAACTCTACTAAAGGCGAGCGTCGCGAGTCTAGCCGCCTTAAAGCTCTCTCTCTCGGCGGCCAAAATAATAATAATAACGACGACGATAGCGACTCCGATGTCGAAGTTATAGCTACCCCTTCCTCTAATTAGCCTAGCAACTACTCCTTATTCTATAAGCCTACTATAAGCGACTCCTCGGACTTCTAGTTTATCTCTAACGATACCTACACTTCTTTACTTACTAGAGTATAAGACGTAGTAAGAGAGACTAGGAAGAGCGGTCGGTAGTACCTTTAGCGCATATTAGAGGCTAGTAGAATAATAGAGACGAACGAAGGTATATAGCTCGCTACGCTTACTAAGAACTCGTAGACTAATTAAATTTAATAGGTATTGTAGTAGTTACGCTATGCTACTAGTATACTAAGCTCGGCTACGCCTACGCTATATTTAAGCCTTTAGAGGGTAGTAGCTAAAGTAGGGTAAACTATATATACTATATTGCGAAGAGTAAGGCTAGATATATTACTAGAGTAGAAAAGGTAATTAAGAAGGAGCCGGTAGAGAAGAAGAGTATTATAAAGGAGAAGGTAGGCATATTAGAGGATAGGATTACTATACTAGAGACGGAGGTGTTAGTCTTAAAGTTAGAGGTATAGGTTTTAAAGAAGGGCAAGTCTATAGCTTAGCTAAGGGCTAAATTAAAGACTAAGTTAAAGCTAGAGCTAGAGGAGGAGCTAAACTTTAAGGTAGATAATATGCGTAAGAGCTCGAAGAGAGCTATTATAGAGATTAAGGAGTAGGTATTAAGCTACTAGCGTACTATTAACGCGAAGTTTAGCCGTTTAGGCTTAATAGATAAGTAGATAAGCTACGAGTAGATAATTTAGCCTACGAGCGCTATAAGAGCTACTTAGGGAGGCTTATAGGATGCGCGATAATACCTAAATTAAAGCTAAATACCTCGTTTAATGCCTTATAATCCTACGAGCTAGTCTACGTTACCCTACGAGCGTACTATAAGTTACTTCTAAGGCTTAATTTAAGGGATTACGTATATTTAGGCGTATATTAACAAACTCTCTATTAATCTATTATATCTATTACGAGCTAGCTAATATTACCCTATAAGCGCACTACGAGCGGTCTCTTAATTATTACGTATATAAATAAAGCTTATTACTATTATTGCTATCGTTCCCTCTATACTCGTATTTAGACAATCCCTCTATTAATTAACCTCTAGCCTTTATAGCGATCTACTCTTACTATACTACGTAACCGTTACTACTATTGTTCTACGCGATCTTATCCGTATAGGTAAATCGTACTAGCGCTACGTAGCTTAGCTATAGCTATAAGCCGAGCGACTAGTAATACCGGTGCATCCTATCGATCTCTTCTTAAATAGTATATATTCCGCTTTAGCTATAGATATATTTAATATTTAGGTTAACTAGTATAGGGCTATAATATATACCGGAAGTGCTATTAACCTTCTAGAGCTAGGCAAATAAGTACCTTAGTCCGAGGGTTAGTTTAATAAGGTCGAAGATAATACATCCTTTACGCTCGTTACGAGCGTTTAAGCGTTCGATATAGTAGAAGCCGGTATACGAGTTAGCGCTGAGGAATAGCTTCCTAATATACTAGTTAGTACCCTAACGAGCGGAGATATAGTACTATAGTAAGAATCGGCTATAGGGATAAAGTATAGCTACGAGGGAGCTTATATATTATACTTCTCTATATTAGCGGTAGTGTAGATATTATATAGTATATAGTATATAGAAGCCGTTAGTTATTAAGTAGGTATAAGGAGTAGAGCTAGTATAAAGAGGTATAGAAAAAGGGAATAGATTTGATAGAGGATATTAGCTAGACTATATAGAAGAAGGACGGCGGCAGTACTATATAATTAAGGAGTAGTAAATATTAGTAGTAGACGTAGCTATACTAAATAACCGCTTAGATAACCGGTCGAATAACTATAGAGCTATATATAATAATTAAGGGGGTAGTATAATAATTAGGGGGGGGTAATTTAGTAGTATGGGATAACCGGTAGAATAACTATATAGACGTCCTTAATAATTAAGAAGGTAAGCAAACATTAATAGGCGGTCGATATATAAATAAGCGGTACTAGATAACTAGTAGAATAACCGAATAAGGGGGGGTAGTATTTAGCCTACTGGTAGTAGTAGACCTTATTATAGAAAGCATAGATCTATTACCTATAGAAACGACTCGTATAAGAGCTAGAAACGCCGAATCCGGTATTAAACGCTTAGCTAATAAGAAGGTAGAGAACTCCTTTAGTTTTTAGCTAGTCTACGAGCTAGTCTACGTTACCCGGCGAGTATACTATAAGCGCTTCTAAGGATTAAGGAACTTAGTGTATTTATCGATCTACGTATATATTAGTCCTTCTACTAGCGTAGCTTATTTAGTTCTTCTTCGTCGCTACCTTCTTAGTAGGCTTCTTAATCCTAGTACTAGATCTACTACTAACCGGAGTACACTACTCGAACTTCTTCTTCTTCTACTACTACTACTTAACTACTAGTAGTATAGGCGTATCTAACTTCTTCGACTTTAGCGTTAGCGTTAGTATTGTTAGCGTCGCTAAGGAAGAGGGGATTACTACTACTAAGGAAGAAGGGATTACTATTACTAAGAATAAGGGAATTACTACTACTAAGAAAGAGGGGATTACTACCGCTAAGGATAAAGGAATCGCTAGTATATTAACTACTACGGATATAGTCGGAGATGCTACTAGTTCCCTAGCCCTCTTCGTACTAGCCTCCTTAACTATTATAGCGAAGCTATCTACGTTAATAGCGTCTAGAAGGATAAGATTGTTAAGCTAGCTTACTAGCGATAGCTAGAGCTCGCGGCTAGTAGGGCGTTTAGAGCTAGAGCGTTAATAACCGGATTCCGGATCCTCTAGAGAGTCCGTAGTAGTAGTACGAGCCGGACGAGAACGGCTTACGAGTACTAAGGATTATTCTATAAGTAGCTTACTAAACGTCTTCTTAGGTATTTTACTACCGAACTAGCTTACGTCCGGTATAAGGTAGCGTAACTACGGTGCTATAAAAGGGTATTACAAGAGTAGTAGTATAAATTACTAGTAAGAAAAGACTCGATTCGATACCCTTTCGTAATAGAGAGGATCCTACCTCCCTATATAGAGGCCTTCGGTCGTAACATAGGCCCTTTTAGGGACCTTATTATATAAAGGCGCTAATCCGGTTAGAGATTATACTAATAGGCGCAATATAGTCCCTTTTAGGGACTATGTCGCGCTATTAGAGAGGTACCCGTAACATAGCCCCCCTTCTTACGTAGAGCGTCGTGCTCTAAAAAAGCTTACCTTAAGTAAGAATTAGTAATTTGTTATATGAATTTTGGCCTAAGGCGTTAATTAAGGGTCTAGTAAGGCTTAAAAAGCGGCGTTTCCGGTCCCTACTATTGTCTCTTTTTATTAACCTTATAAAGACTTAGTATATACTATATAGCCCTATCCGCGCCCTAAACGGGTCTAATAGAGCCCTCCCGAGGGGTATCTAGAGCTATTTTAGCGCTAACGTATGTTATAGTACCTAATTTAGCCCTATCCGATCCGATTACGCCCTCCCTAAACTAAAAAGAAGTAGACGATCCTAAATAGACTCCTTCTAACCTAAAATAGCCGCTCTACCCTCGATCGCGTCCTAGTATAAGGTCCTTACCGCCTATAGTACCTTTAAGGGCAATCCGTATATTAACTATCTTATAAAGGCTACCGATCGGGCTAGTTAAGCTACTTTCTACCTCTTCGCTAAGGATTCTCCGGACAAGTAGGCTAAGGACGATAGACCTTCTTAGAAGGGCCGCTGTTCTATAAGGGCCTTACGTTAGATATTAAGTCTCGCATCTCCGTCGGAGACTTTAAGACCTTAGTAGCCTTTATAGTATTAGTAGCGGCGTTAGGCGTCTTACGAGCCTTCTTCTTAGCTCACTTCTTTACCTCTATATTAGCACGACTAGACCCTATAATGCCGAAGCCCTATCGAGCTCTAGAGCTAGGAGGGGTAGGCTCGCGGTCGCTCGTAGCATTATTAGCGTTACTCGTAGTAGCTCGTAAGAGTAGAGAGTAGCTATAGAAGCCGTAGTTCTTATTACTAAGGTCGGCATAATTCGTAAAAGGAGGGGCCTTAGAGTTGCGGTAGAACTAAGAGGTAGCTATAATAAGAGTTGTATATAGTAGGAAGGGTAGTAAGCTAGAGAAGTAGAATAAAAGGTAAGAGAGTATGCCGTTATATATCGCTTAGTCGAATGTAAAGCTATTAGTACAAAAGAAGTCCCTTATATAATTACGCGGCTATAACTTAGCGCCCTTCGGAGGGGTTTAAAACTCTAGTAGGTTATTACTAGTATCTAGGTATCGAGCGGTAGCGCCGTAGAGGTAGAGATATGCTTTAATATAGATCTTGTTATTATTAGCATCTAGCTTACGCCTATCGAGGGTAGCCGGATAGCTACTAGCTACTAGCATCTAGCTAGCCTATAGTAGAGTTAGCGGTAGAAGGTATATAGTAAGATCTACGAATAGTTAGCTCGGCGCTCGTAATAGCTCGTACGAGCCTATTAGTCTACGAAGTTAAACTCTCTACCCCTATACTACTTTTAATAGCCCTATAAGCGCTCGTAAGCGCTCGTAAGCGCTCGTAAGCGCTTATATAAGTATACTAATACCTATAAGGGGAGGAAGAACTTACTAAATTAAGCATAACGATCCGCTATCTACCGTATATATAGATACTACGGATTAAGGTATATTCTATAATCCTCTACGCTATTAGGAGGGTAGTCGTAGTTCTAAGTAGGAATACTATCTAAGTGTCCTTCGACGTCCTACTTACGGATAGCGTTATTATTATAGCTCTCGATAAACAACTAGACCGTAAATCGAAGGATTAGTACGTAGATAGTAAGGAACGCTACTTGGTTAGCCCTACTATCCTCGCTATAGAGGTCGTTATTACGGAGCCGGTTAAAGTAATTACGCTATCGATTCCACCCTTCTACTATACTAAGGCCCTAAAACCGCTCGATCGTTTAATTCTACTTACTCGTTATATACTAGAAAGCATTACGGAACTTAATATAAGTACCCTCTTAGAGTTCTCGGTAGTATAGGTTTATATTAGCTATTATTAGAGTCTCTATACCGTAATCTGACTATATAATCTGGACGTAATTAGTAGAGCTACGAGCATAAGGCGTTTAGTTATAAGCCTACCTATAGCGTAAAGCTAAGTCCTTAGACTATATCTAGGTACTACTTGCTAACTAAGAATACCGTCTTAGCTATAGTGCCTATATATACCTATATAATCTTCCGTATATATATATTAATATAGGCGTTAAAGTAGATACTAAAGGTCTCGAACTTATAATACGTATTAATAGACTATATATAGTTAGGACCCTTAGCCTTCGGACGACTATAAGGGACTAGCTTATAGTAGCCGTTTTAGCGTACTATATAGGCTATAGGATTAAGGCTCTACGAAATACTATAAATATAGTCCCTACGAGCGAGGAGGTATTAGTATACGCGCGGATACCTATAGGTTACGAGTATATAGACGGACTTTCTAATAAGATAATATTCCCTTCGTAATTACCTTACTAACCGGCGATATCTAAAGTCGTCTAGTATACTAGCCGTAATCGTCCCCTCTAACGTTATCTATATAATTATATCGTACGTTAGCTAGTTAGTCGTTACCGTCCTTCGATATAACCCTAGCTCCTTCCGAATAGTTCGTAATTACCTTAATAATAGCTTAAACCCGTCCTTCTTTAGATATCGTAACGTTACGAAAAAAAAAATCCCGAGGAGCGCGAGGACCTCGGTATCCTTATACTCCTCGCGCCGCTTACGCCTATATATATCGATAAGGACCTCGCGTTCTACTTGCACCTTCCGGGTTTTTCGGATATCGCTTCTTAACCTTATACGTAGAGCCTTCTTTATCTTCGTCTACTCCTACATTGCCTATTGGAACAGCCGTTGCCCTCTCTAGGTATAATCGTAATATATAGCATACTTTTGCTTAAACCTCTCTTAGCACCTATTAAACATTCCTATCTTAGGTATACTCAACTTAGATCTAAGTTAATCTACTTTATTCATAAGGCACGCATCCGGTCTTTTAAGATGCGTATATACTGTTCTATAGAAACTTACTACTATACTTAAAGCCGAGTAACGCACTATTTCCTATATATCTATCGTTGAACCTACGCTCGTATTATTAGCTAGACGACTAAAGACACGTCTCTATAGCGCGTTAAGAACATTATAGTAAAATAAATTAGTTCGAGACGTATATACTATCTTTCTAGCTATTGTCCTTACTACCCTCGTAGTCTTCGTATATAATACGTACCCGATTTAACTTCCGCGCCTAGCTAGTAGTAAAACTGCTACTATATAAAGACTTCTATTTTTCCTCGTCGAACAGTTTCTTTCCGTCGGTATTGTTCTACTTACTACCCTTTATAGTACTCTTCCGGGTCTATATGTTATACTACTAGAGAAGCTCGCCTCGTTCTATACCGATCTTACTTATAAGTAGGTTCTCTAACTCCGCCTACGTCGTCCTCGATAGGTCGAACTATTCGTTCTTTAGGTAGCATACTCCCGTAACGTTACTATACTACTATATTCGCCTCCGTAATACGAATAGTATCGTATTGCTCGTACCTTTCGCCCGCCGCCGGAGTTAGTCTAGTAGTCGCGCTACTACTATATTAATACGTTAGCTAGATACCGTCGTCTACGCTCCTAGAACTATACCTTTTACTTATCGATAGGGTTTGCTCTACGGCGGCGTTGTTACTATACCGCAACGTTAGCTAAATACTATATCCGGTATACGACTCGTACCTTTTCCCTATCGTTTTAATATCCGCGCTGCTACTACGGTACCTATTATCGCATTATTAGCCTACGTTTAAGCTACGTATGCACTTAAGAGCGCCCCTACCTAGCCTCGTTTCTAGTGTTATACCCTTGTTTCTCCTCCGTCTCGTCTACCTTGCTATTTCTATAGTTAGCACCTACGCTTATAATATTCTTATAGACTTACCTTTCTTCCTAATCCCCCAAATTATCGCTATCTAGCGCTAAACGGTTCCTACTACTAGGAGGTCCCTCGTTACTACTTATGCTAATAGCACTGTCGTCTAAGAATAGTATAGCCTTAGTCGAGAGTAGACGCCTAGTATATAGCGTCGTGTTTACGGGTAGGCTACTCCGTAACTAAGTGCCTTATAAAGAGCCGTTATCTATCTCCGTATCGTCCGCGTTGCCTCCCTCTTAATTGTCCTCCGCATTACTCTCGGCGTATAGTACGCCCTCTAAGGAGTCTTTATACGAGGCCGTTAAGATGTTACTCTAGAAGTGCTCTTTAAATAGCTACGGAATGTTCTCGCGGACCTGTTTTGTTACGTAATTTAGGATGCCGGCTCGGCGCCGGTCGCTCTAGCTATACTACTTATCTAGCTTGTTTTTAAACATCTATTAGATATGCACTCTATTAAGGTTCTAGTATTAGTAGTTATCGTTAGCCTTCCGAGCCGTTAATAGGGTAGTCTATATATCGTATACCGCGTATATCGTCGTATATATACTAATTAATATATAAGCCGACACGGTCTTGAAATAGCCGGCTATATCTAACCGGATACTAGCGAGCTTATCCTAATACTAGGCGTGTTTAATAGCCTTAATAATAACTTCTAAGTAGTAGCGACTTTCCTATCGCACTATTAGCCTAACACCTAACTTAGCTTGGTCTCGACCTACTATTTTTCCGTCTATACATTCGAATAGTAGCTCGTTCGGCACAATCTAGCTCTATGTAAATGCTACTACCGCTAGACCTCCTTTATCGATGTTCGGAGTGCCTAGTATAGCCCTTAAGAAGTTCTTAATCTGGTCTACGGTCGTGTTGCGATGCTATCTGAGTTTTTCCCTTATCTACTATATTAGCCTTATCCGTTCGCCCGTAAGTACTACCTTACCGTCTAAAACGCTCCCCTAGGTAACTTGCTCGGTCCCCTCCCTTCGACGATACCTCGTTTCCGATATCGCTGTCTAGTCTTGGCCTAACATTTATATATTAACTAGTACGCCTAGCTATCGTGTGTTAAGGTAGGGTTAATACCTAGGCAATTGCGTTTACCTATAGCGACTATAGCTAATACCCGTCGGAGGACGTCCCTAAACGTATTAGTATACTCCGCGGGTAGCTTCTATAAGGTCTTACGGTCCTTCGGCTTTTCCTACTCGACCTTACTAGAATACCCGTTGTCGTTAGGGACGTCGCCGCCGCTAGGAGAGCTAGCCTTTTACTTATCGGCCTTACTCTACTTCGATAGCGCTACCTTATTAAGCGCATCCGATTCCCGCCGGACGCGTTTAATCTATAGCGTAAATGTTAGCAACTATAATAGTAACCCTATGCTCCTTCTTATCGGCCGCCTACCTAGTTCGGCTTCTCGTGAAATCGGCTATCTATTATAGCGTCCCTCTCTAACGAGGTCGAGGACGATCGTAACTATATTCGCTTATTAGAACTAGTACTAGAATTACTAGCTATTACCTATCGCCGGAGAGTTAGTCTCTAAGTGGCCTTGAAGGTATCGCTAAGTTTACCGTAACGTAGATCCGGTTCCCGGGAATCTAGTATAGAAAGACGATAGTATAGTATATAAGGGATATTCGTTATTAAGGGACGCGACTATTAATAGTAATTAATAGCGAGATAAAGCTAGCCTGGCTTATTTATACCCGCGTACTATAATTCGCGTGCGTATAGGCTAGCTCGCGGTGTATTAACTACTATATCTTCCCCTAACTAGCACCCGCTCTATAACCTACGTAGATAAGTAGTTAATACTATATTAATGTCGCAAATGCTACCGTATTAGCGTACCTATCGTTCTATTGCCCACACCGCTATCGATATCTATATAGTAGAGAATCTTATTAGTTCGTCCGGGTCTAGCTTAATCTACATATCGAGTAAGATCTAAGTCGATGTAATTAATGCTGTTTATAACCTTATAGAGTTAAGTTAGAACTAAGTTAACGTCCTTACGCTCGCTCGTTATAACTAAGCCGGATAGAAGTAAATATAATTTAATAGTATTCGACCTTTTCAGACTGTTAAGGATCTTATTACATCCGCGAGTGCTAACTTATACGCCGTTACTGCTTCTATATGTCCACCTTTACTATCCTTACTTATAGCTACTACGTCGGAGCTCTAGTTAGTAACTAGTATAGGCAATTAGTGCCTAGTCTTAGTGCTAGGTCGCTTTACGTATATATGCTAGATTCGACACTACCTCGAGCTTAAGGTTATAGTAGATACGGAGTACCTATATAATAGTTAGCCTCTATATATTCGCTAAACCCGCGGACTATATATCTATACCTACCTCGTCGTCTATAAAGTAACTATAGATGTAGAAGTCCTAGTACTCCTCGTATAAGAGTAAGGCTACGCCGAGCTTCCGTATTAACTCGCCGCCTAGCTCCTTAGCTAGTAGGTAGATAAACTAGCCTATATTATGTCCGAAGTTCCGAGAGGCTTACTTTACTTCCTCGATAACATTACTAGCGTACTCGTGGAAAACGTTAGGGTAGTAGCGGATCTCGAAGCGGTCGGCTAGGTTAGTAGTATTGCCCGGGTAGGTGTCGATATAGCGTTAGTATATTAGCGAGCGGCAAGCGATAAGACTACTATAGAATAAGGCGTCGATTTAGACCTAGTAAGCGGCGAGGGAGCTCTATATTAGCTATCGCTACGTTAGTATATTATTACGGTAGCGCTAGTAATACGTACCGCTTAGTTTACTATAGTTAGATGTTAGAATTAGGTATATAGATGTTAAAGAAGGAGAAAGGAAAGTAAAGCGCTAGAGAGAGAAAGAGGCGTATAGAAGATAAACGTAGTAAAGTACGTATCCGCTCCATTTACCCTTACGATAGTTCTATAGAGCTCGTAAAGCGTCCGGCGTTAGTCGTAACAATCGTTTATATCGCTATGTCCTATAGTTCGTCCCTCCCCTCTAGCTATATACCTTTCGGCGTTATACTCTTTCTATTCTTACCTTATACTCTAGTCGACTCTTCGTCTAGGTTGTCTATAGGAGGCCTCTAGCCGAGGAGGCGTAGAGGGTTATATATATATATTAGAGGCTATATAATACATTAGTAAGTTCCGTAGTATAGGTATTAGGAGCCGATATATATTAAAATAGCTTAGGTAGAAGTAGAAACGCTCGTCGTAGTCGGGTTAGGCTCGGAGCGCTTACGTTAGAGGCGTTATAAAGCTCCGTATAAATAAGTCGTTTACGTCGATATAAATAAAGTACCGATAAGGGCCGATCTTATCGAGAATACCGTACACTATTAGAATTAAACTATACGGGCCGTTATTGTCGATATCTAGGTAGTATTAGACAAGGCGACTAGTAAACGGTATACCTAGCCTAGTAGGGGGTGGATTATTATAGGAGCGGTAATTAGTAAGTCCCCGTCCGACGAAGCTATAATAAAGCTCGGTGCCGTCGTCGTCTATTACTAGAGGGTTGTAGCGCTATAATTATGTTAGTCTGTTAGCCTTATATATAGCATAACACGAGCTAGAGACTAGAATTACTTACCGCGAATTAACTTATATATCGATTAGGTAGATACGCGCTAGTTAATAGCTATACCTAGGACATAACTGTCGTATACGGTAGGACTACTAGAAATAGTAGAAGCTCGTAGGATTTATATAAGGTAGAAGTTTAAGAGGATAATTTAGTAAAGGCTTAAGAAGTTAGAGCTTCGAGACGTTCGTCGAGGTAATAAATAGCGTAGATTCTAACTTACTCTAACTAAGATAATCTTACTCTAACTAAGATTAGTTGCGCTTATATATGCTATCGTATTTAGAGCTTGGGTCTAGCGGCGTACTATTTATATATGCACGCGTACGACGTAGGCCGCTATATTGTCGTTACTATATAAGTAACTACCTCGGTGCTATATCGTTAGTGGACCTAGCGAGCTATATAGTCCTTAGGCATATGCATTCCTCTTATATCGGAAGGCCCAACCTCGTCGTATTGCTTAAGTAGTAAGCTTTCGAGATAAAGAGTATACTATAGATACGGGCGGGCTATATCGATAGTATTAATACATGTTGAACATCGTGGTTTAATAATAAGCAATAGCCTTACGTACGCTCTATATAGGTATAGTATATAGCCTAGTAGTCCTTATAGCGGCCGATATATACTACTACCTTATAGTCGAGATGTTGTATATCTTCTTATTAAGACGATGTCCGACGTAAAGTCGTATATTAATATACTTAGCTTGGTTTTCGTAAAATATAACGAATTATAGTAAATCCGCACTCGAAGTCGTAGAAACGGTATATATAGCCGCTCGAAGTGTATATAAATATCTATCTATTACCTATCTAGCTATCCTATAAATATACGTTCTTCTCTCCTCCGTTAGGGGAGGTTTTAATCGTTTACCTAAACCCTAACCCTAAGACATCGGCGGAGATTCGGTAACTCTAACTAAGATCGACTAAAAAATTAAGTCGGTTCGGCGATATACGTCCGTAGATCTATAAATAGGCATATTCGCGGTAATAGATAGTTCGATAAGGCGCCGTAGCGGTATAATAAAGTAGTACCTACCCTAGTTAGGGGTAGATAACGTCGCCTAGATCCTCTTTAAGTATCCTTCCTATACCTACGCTAATGCGACACCTTCTCGGCTACTTCTATTAATAGTAGATATATAGCCCTTAGCTCCGTCCGTACTATCTAGAGTTCTACTTCGACTATACTAAAGCGATCGCTATATAAACACTTAGCGGTCCCGTAGCCGTCTAATAAAGGACTCTCCTCCTCTATATCCTCTAGTAACCTACTCCCTCTTTACTTAGTCGGCCCGCTATCCCCTCCTCTATTCGCGGCACGCGCGACCCGGGGGGTCTATAGTAGTAGAGGTAAGAGCGATAACTAGTAGTAGAGCACTAGCGGTAATAAGCTAAATAGGCGGCGTTAGACGACCTACGTTCTAGTAGTAAGATCTACGTCGCCGTCGACGATAGTAGAGGATCCGATAGTAGATATCCCTCTACTATCTGGGAGTCGAATGTAGATAGTAAGTTAAGGTTACTACTACGTCGAGAGGTGCTAATTTTACTAGCGTTATCCTCGCTATCCTCGATCTATATCCGCAATTAGCACCTATAGTTAAGCCCTATGCCCTTACGATTGTACCTCTTGCTTTATTAACTTTATAGCTATGTCCTCCTAGTTAGTGTTAACTATAGTAATAGCGTCCACCGTTATTGAAAAACCGACGTAGATCTAAGCCCTACTTCGATAGGGGTACTAGAGAAGCGATCGCTTATCGCTTTATTATCGTACTATAAAATCGTTATTCTCGTATATATATATATCGGCCTGAATGCCGGTCGCTATATATGCCTAAACCTATTAGATATTAACCTTCCCTCGGCGCCCGCTGTCCTAAACTTTAGTAAACAATTAGTTAATTCTTACTTAGCCTAAGATAGCCTATATAGTACGCCCGGCTCGTAGGTCTAACCCGGCTAGCACTATAAACTCTATATAACCTCCTTCTTTAAGCAAGTATGCAATTACCGCCCCCTATTGCCGCTTATTGTCGATTACTATAAGACATTAATCGGAAGCGCCCGGCATATATCGCTATACTATATAGTTACGATCTTGCGTAAAGTCGTAATCTACCTCTAATATATCGAGCAATCGGCTAAAGAGTAGGTTGTCCGGGTCTACTACGGAGGCCCGGTCGAGACTATCCTAAGACCGATCTAGTTCGTATAAACGACATAACGCCTTCTTCTAACTAAGCTTATCTATAATAGTTACTATCTCTTATATATTGCCTATCCCCTTCGTCTATCGTGTCCCTTCTACTACTATTTCTCCGATATAACCTCTATCGACGTCTAGCGGCGAGGAACCCCCTCTTCCCGTCTTATGCCTTGTCCGTTATCGCCTATAATTCTAATATATCTTAAATAGAAGACTACTAAAAGCATCTCGACCGGTCGTTATATAGAGCGTTTCTATAGTAGTACTAAAGCGTTCGTTAATCTCCCGATTTATATATACGAGCTAGAGGATCTCTATATATACGTACTCCTTCGTAATAATAGACCGAAACTTTATCGATATTAGACCGTATATAGTCGCTGTCCGCTCTACTAGGGCGTAGAACTTGGGATATAACTCGGCCGGGAGTAAAAGGATATAGTAGATGTCGTAGATAGTATATTACTTAGCTATATGTCGCGGGTTCGCGTTACGTATAGGTGCGACTCTACTACGAGAACGAGACGTCTTAGTCGCCTTTATAGAAGGCATGTCCGGAGCGAGTATTAAAGAGGCCTCTAGTCTAGACGTAGTTAGCCTAGTTCGGAGTAGAATATATGCTATTGTTTATTAGACTAGGGTTAAGGAGGGCACGCGTAGTATATATTATATAGTCGGGGATCCCTTAACGTAGGTTATCTTAGCGTCTATAGACCTTACCTCTCGACGGGTCGGAAACTAAGTACTATCGTATACCTATACCTAGTCTAGTACTCTATCGGCGCCCTCTACGTATACTACCCGATATATATAGACGTATCGTCTATATCGCCTTATATATAGTCTATATAGATCTAGTAGGTACCGACTCCTCGCTAGACGTTACTACTAATCGTTAGGAGACGACCTAATACTAACCGAGGAGTATAGCCTTACTATAAGAGTATGTTCGCCGGATTAGAGTAACGACCGAAAGGTAATAGTAGTAAACTAAGAATGTTAAGGGCACCTACCGGATTACTCCTAGTATTAACCTAGCCTTAAAGACCTACCTTATCCTAGCTATTTAGTCGGAACACGACCACTCCTACGCGGACGCGATTATAAGTAACATACTGTCTTTATTACCCGTCTTATAGTACGTCGTTAGCGACATACTATATATATTAACGTAGGCCGTATATATATTATAGGAACATGTCTCGTCGACCTAAAAACCTAATACTAACTTCGTTTAACTGAACTTCGATTAGTACTACCTACTCGACTCCGGTTAAGTTAGTTCTTACTTAACACTACTCGACTCCGGTTAAGTTAGTTCTTACTTAATATAGTTCGCTACTTCCTAGGGTAAGTATATATTCGGTGTTTACGTCCTAAGCCTCTATACCCTCCTACCGTTTATAATAGGTAACGTTAAGAATGCATTAGTATATTACGAGGCCGGCGAGGTAGTTATCTATATTATTACTATTGTTGTCGTAGTAAGGCGTAACGTCTAAAACGTCTATTTCCGGACGTTATAGGCTTTATAGCGGTTAGCGGGCCCGTATTCGCCCTAGTTTCGATAAACATAGGATTAGCGCGCCTACTACGTCGCCTTAGCGACAAGTCTATATCGGCTAGATTAACTAATATACTACACTACTTACGGCTATTGTCCTCGTCCTAAGTAGTATACCTTATTTACCCTAACGTCCTCTACGATACTATCTACTAAATAGGCACTAGTATCAAAACTCTTTTCGGGCTACCTTTATAAGAGTAGGGACTTACGCTACGTAGTCTCGTAGCGCCGGTATAGACTAAACAGCGCTTAAGAAGCGGTTGAAGCCTACGTAGTAGGAGATGCTCGCTATGTTATAGGCACCGAGTAAGAAACGCCTAAAGGTAGTATTTAACTAACCTACTCCCGATATCTAGGCCTTAATACTAGCGGCTACGGAAGAGGCGGCGATAGTACGAGGCATATATAGTAAGAAGGGGGCTCCGGTTACGTACCGTAGTCGCTAGCCTACTAGAGCCGAGCACTACGCGAAGGATACCTTAGCCTATTAACATCTACGTAATAATGCTCTATTTCGACCGCTATTCTAGGAGCCGGATAATCCTTAGAACCCCGTACCGCGTAGACCCGTACTAGAATAGTTCTACCCCGAGCTACTCCTATATAGAGATATAGATATGTTAGTGTCCGCTTAGTACTAGATACTCCGACTCGCCTTTAGTAAGTCGAATTACAAGTCTAAGAACTTAAAGTAGGAAGATCTAGACAATAAGACGTTAGGTATAGCGATAGCGGAGCCGCCTTCTACCCCTACTATAGGTTCTTATATTAGTTAGACTCTAGGTCTACGCGAAGGCGGTAGTAGTACTATTAAGCGACGCGCGTCGTCCGGTTACGTATTAGTCGCGCGGAAAAAGCTTTTAAACATCGACATTAATAGCCGGCCCTTAACTATCCTAGATCCGGAAGATCGAGAGATACTAGAGTAGTCTATAGAGCTATTAAGTCGCGACTAAGTCGACATCTTCTTCGCCTAGGTTATCTTCGACACTATAGCGCCCTTATATAAAATTAGTAAGATCTAGTAAAAGACATTTAACACCCTATTTAATATCGAAGGTAGTACCTATGCCGTATAGTAGGGGAGATTAGTTAAGTAGATAAAGCTAAAATGCAAGGATCAGCCTATACGGGACTATAGCGCGGATACTAAAGGGATTCACTTTATCCACGAGAACTACGAGGTCCGCTCTATTAATAAATACGACCTCGCCGACTAATACGAGATCTAGTACCGAGTCGCTACTACTAGATTTCCTCCGGATAATACTATTAACTTCTTTATTTATAAGGTAAGGGATTATGCTCTCTTACTACGTCTCCCGCTAGAGTATTATAAACTATCCGCTATTCCTACTTAGAGTATATCTACTTAGCTACTTCCTTCGGCGCCGTTAGAGCTTTATAGCTAAGGTCCTTAGCGGAACGAGTCTCGTTTCTATATAGGGCACCCGAGAAGTAGGTTCCCGAGCGATAGAAAGGCTTTACGGCACTATAACGGAGATAACGACGATTAAATAATAGACGTCTTTACTAACGGCGATAACCTCGAGATACCGATATAGTCTACTCTTAATTACTATACGCGGCCTAACGGATCGACTCTAATTATACCGGGCGGCGGTATTTCTACTAGGACTTATCTTAGTAACAATGCTACTACTAAGTCTCCCCTTAACCCCCGACTTCGAGGCTTAACTCGACGCTATCTATAAACCGGCGTAGAGATACTCCGGGATATGTATATATCTAATAGATAGTCTCTTCTACTACTATCGAACTAATCCGTTAACGATACGCCGACCCTACCTAACTCTTAGTTAGATCTAGTGTAGTCTACTTAACTCGACCTAGCTACCCCCCTACCTACGCCGACTACGCCTATTATTACGGACTCGTCTATAGTATCCGCTCCCGAGAACCTA
>JALRMM010000546.1:0-20696 GCA_026122155.1 Zymoseptoria crescenta
TCTCGATAGGGGAGTACGATATATAGAACGGGTTCCTTCGTTTTCGCGAACGTATTTAGTTGCCGCTTTTCGAACCTCTTACTACGAGAGTTATTTAGACAATATACGACTCTATACTTAGAGGGCATACCGGACGGGATGCTACGATCGACTTCCTTTCTTAGTAGTTCTTTTAGCCGGGTATAAACGCGGAAGTACGTCGCTTTATACGGAATTACGCTACTTATAGATAGACGACTATCTAGAGGGGAAAACGCCGCGGACTCTTACGTCCCTTACCGATCCTAGAACGGATTTAGATAGAGGTATCGATAGACTTTATTATAGACCTCGCGCCTAACGAGAGAGACGGTGCGACTATTCTTCTTATTATTATAGACCGTCTTAGGAAAGGTACGATACTATTATAGGTTCCTCCTAGCTAGTTCGACGCTAAGGGGATTATAACGCTCTTAATCGATCGTTATATTAGTATATACTAGCTCCCTACGGGTATTATATCGGATCGAGGCGTTTAGTTCGTTAACGTACTCTAGAAGGAGATTTATTAACGTCTTAGAATCGTTCGACGCCTCTCTATAGCGTACTACCCCAAAACGGACGGTTCTACTAAGCGATAGAATTAGGAAGTCGAGACTTATTTACGGGCCTTTGTTAGTTATAATTAGGGCGATTAGGGTAAGTAGCTCTCGCTCGCGTAGATTGCCTTAGATTCCCGCGTCCTATCTACTACCTAGGTCTTACCGTTTTTCCTTATATACGGATACTACCCTCGTACGATCGAGACTATTACTAACCCTATCGATAACCCTCGGAACCCGCGGGAGGAAGGCGTATATATCGTTACGAAGCTTTAGCGCGCCCGGGAATTCGCTAGTTCTACTTTAGCTATTACGTAGTAGTAGTAGGAATACTATATAAATCGATTATAGAACGTTACTACGCGGTACGCGGTTAGCGATAAAGTCTAGCTCTTACTTAGTAATATTAGGACGGACCGTCCTACTAAGAAGCTCGACTAGATCTACGCGAAGTATATAGTTATCCGTACCTTCGAGAACTCGCCTTACTTTATCGAATCGGACGTTCCTCGTAGTATTTACCCGAAGTTCTATACTTCTCTCCTACATCTTACGAGCGACGATACGCTTCCTTCTTAGGTCGTTACGGATACGTAGCCCGCTACTATACTTAACGATACCGGGGATAAGTAGTATAGTATCGAGTCGCTTCTCTACTATCGTACTAGGTAAGTAGGCCGTAGTTACTAGCGCGAGACTCTTATTAAGTAGGTCGGTTACGACCGTCCTACTTAGGAACCGTTACGAGAGTTTAAGGATACGATCGCACTAGAACGCTTTAAAGCTCTTTATAGAGACGCGAATACGGCGGATAGTCCTATACGACCTTAAACTATATACCGATAGACTCCTTAGTCCGTGTTTCTAGACGGGCCGTTTCTTTTACTTCGGAGATAGTACTAGATACGACTACTAGATACCTCTTTATCTATCGTACGATATAAAACTACGGCACCGCGTATATACGTAGTATACCCGATCCGGCTCTATCTTACGCTCCTTAGTTAAAAAAATAAAAATAAATATTAAAAAATTCGGTAAAACTATAGCCTTTAGGGCCTAAACTTATAGTAAACCGTATCTTCTTTTAAAACTTCTACTAAGCACCGACCGGACTAAACCCATAAGTTCAAGAGGAGAATTATAGAATAGAGGTCCCGTATATCGTAATAGCGTATATAGTAACATATAGAGCATAACCCTACTACCTAACGAGGCTTAGCCGAACTACTTTACGAAGGGGCCCTAAATAGCTAGCCGTTATGCTACTATATCTATTAGCCCGTATCGCTCGGGCCCGGACGTTGTTAACTAGTAGGTTATATATAGCGTCTTAAGAACTATAGATATAAGTATAGTGGAATTTTAGTTGCTTTTATACCTTAACTTTAGCTAATAGCCAGATAGCCGAGTAGGCTAGGTTATAGCTATAATAAGCAGTTAGGCATAAGATTAGTAGGATAGGAGGTAACGGAAATTTTTCCTTAGGAGGACGAAATTTTACGACGAATTCGATAGTTTAGTCGGTTTTACGACCGAGGGTACGCGAAGGGGGGTTAGTAGGGAAGGGGGGGGGGGGTATTGTTAGAGGCTAGTACCTAAGGCTAGCCGGCTTTACTACCCGACGCCTAACGCCTAACGCCCTATCGGACGTCTAACGACCTAACGCCCGACGTCCGACGCTCTATTAGACGTCTAACGATCTAATTAGACGTCCGATCCGGTTACGTAGAGGCTACGTATATACTAAGCTACGCTATATACGCCTTCGACTTATACTCGACGTATCGCTATTATAGATAGATCTTCCTTTCGGTAGCTTTAGAATTTTATACATTCGGATCTAGACCTTCGTATATAACTTCGGTTCGGACCCTTATACCTAAGCTATAACTATACGCTCGGTTTCGTCTAGTAACTAGTATATCGACGGACGTAGTGAGCTCCTAAGCGAACCCTCGCTATATAGAGTCTCTCTAGTACGATCTATAATTATATCCGAAGCCCTCTAGCGTAGACCATATTCGGATTAGTTAGTAGCGATCTCGCTCTCTATACGCTAGCGCGCATTCGAACGAGGTATTAAGAAGACGTTTCCGAGGGACCTAATAAGTTCCCTAGCCCTATTAGGCTTATTAGGCTTATCGGACTTATTATCCGGAGGCGCTATGTTAGATAGCGGCGGGGGTTGTTAGGTATAATAAAGTAGAAGGTAAGGTGGAAGGTTAGTAGAAGGTTAGTAGAAGGTTAGTAGAAAAAGAGAGAAAGAAGTAGGTAAAGGGAGGTTTATAAACTACCGATAGGTCGACGCTAGTAGGGTTATAGAGTAGAGCGGAAGTCGGGGCGGAGCGGAAGTTAGATATAACTATTTACCTCTAAATTTACGTATAGCTACGCCTACTAACGCAATAATACAATAAGGACTTATAACAATACTAGGTGCATATGCTATCTATAGCACCGCTAATAGGGTATATAATCGTACATATAAACATAATTAACCTACCCCGAAGGCTAAGGATATATAAAAATAGCTTAATATTAACGGGGATCGTAGTAGAATATTATACTATATAACAGTCTATATATACGACAGCTAGTAGCATGCGATAGCATTATCTTTTCCATCTTCGTATATAATAGAGCAAGTAACGTTAGTAGATATAGATGCTCGGCTTCCCCGAAAGGGTATACCGCGCACGGTCTAGCCGGTATATTAATATTTAAACTCCCCTCGAAGAGACGCAATATATACCGCCTACCGCTAAACTATACTAGAGAGGGCTCGAACTAAGCAATAGATAGCCCGAAGGCATAGACGTATATATGGATTGCTCGACTAATTAGTTAGGCTACCTATTAGGATGCGGCGATATCGCTACTACTACTACTATTACTACTACTACTACTATTACTACTACTACTACTACTATTACCGCCCGCACATCGCCCCCCCTTAACTCTCCTACGGCGCCGGGTGTATTTATATAGGTATCTATCGGGTGTATTTATATAGGTATCTATCGGATAGTAGCGATAGTATATCTTAATTACGTATATATAGAGGATATTATTACTACGGTGTCCCAAAACGGCGCTAACATCCCTACGATCTACTAGAGAAGAGACTACAACAAGTCGCCTCCCTTGTTAAAAGAGAAGAACAACAACCCGTATCCGCTTAATAGACTAGCGACCTCGGATGTAGTGTATTAAGATAGCGCCGACACTATACGGTATATTAAGATAGCGCCGACACTATACGGTATAGTAGTAGATTGTTCGATTAAAGGAAATAGATATATATAAGCAATCCCGAAAGGCTACGGCTAACCCCGAAAGGGTCGACAAACCCGCTATAGATATACTATCTAGCTATTAGACTCGACCTCCCGGGTAATCTACTATATAGATTAGCGCCTTTCGGTATTAATAGACGGTTCCTCCGTATTAGTCGCTAGTTCCGCCGTTGCCTATTATTATTACTATTAAGCAAACTATACCTAAACTTATCTTCGACTAAGATCTTAGCATACTAGCCCGTATTATTATTCCTAGCCTTCGGGGCAACCGGCTTTTAGGCAGTTCGGTAGACTAATATACCGGCTACGGGCGGAGAGGATAGGAGGTCTATGTTCTTATCTCTATATCCCGAGTCGAAACTTAGGCCGATGCGATAATCCGGCTATAGGGTCGCATTCAATATAGTAGTAGTAGCCTAAAAGGCAAGGGACCCGTTATTGTTCGTCCTCCGCTTCTCGATATTTCGATCGATAGTAGCGATACCTATACTTAGTAGGGTCGAATCGACTTCCGGACTATCCCCGAGTGGAACTTCGATACCTAATCTACTTTTACTATAAAGGCGGTATAGTAGTAGTGCCTCGAAACGCCTAGGGATTAACGTCGTCTTTATAGTCGACGCCTACTATATAGCGAGCTCTACCTTATTACGCCTCTCCTATATTACGAAGGCACGCCGCTCTAGCTCTAGTATGCCCTCTAATATAGCCTTCTACGCCGTAGCTAGTACCTTCTCGGCTCGTTTCTACTTCTTAAGCTCTACTATATACGCTAGTACCTAGCTATACTAGGTATACGTAGTAGGGACGATTGTCCGTAAACCCCGAAGTAGAAGCTCCGTACCCCGATATATATCGAGGCTATCCGGATCGCGCTATTCTTAATCGCGTTCCGACTACGATACTAGTACGGCTCTAATACGCTAATCGAGGATAGTAAGATTAAATACCTACTTACTATAGTCGTTCCGATCGCGAGTATTAATCCGGTTACGGATATTAAACTCTATATATATCCCCTAAGCTAACCTTTCGGGGATAAACATAGCCGGCGGTATTATAAACCGGCGACCCTTCGAGGGATATATATAATTAACGACGCGCTCGTACTATGTC
Source organism: Zymoseptoria crescenta (assembly GCA_026122155.1). NCBI lineage: Eukaryota > Fungi > Ascomycota > Dothideomycetes > Mycosphaerellales > Mycosphaerellaceae > Zymoseptoria > Zymoseptoria crescenta. The sequence goes on from JALRMM010000546.1 coordinate 5,000, forward strand.
GTTAATAGCTCTAGGGCAACACCCCCCCTACCTTTCGGCTTCTTAACGTCGGCGGTAATTAGCTCGAACACGGGATTATCCTTTGCTAGTAGTAGGTTGTAGCGCCGCCTATTATAGTACACTTCGGCCGGCACTACCGGTGGACGCTTAATATACTCGTTTTCTAATAAAAGGTCGTCCTACGCCGCGCAACTATATAGTATATTAATAATGTTATGTAGGTCTACATCTATATACGCCCTAGACTTCGTCTAACTCTTATTAAAGAAGCGTACGGGCTTAGTCTTTAATAGCCTCTATTAGGAAGGCGCTAGCGAGCCCGCCTAGCTACTACTATTATCGGAGTCGCTAGTATCTATATCGGGGTTAGATTTATTCCCGTTATCGTCCTTATTACTACTTTCGAATAGTAGAGTAGTATATTCGTTATAATAGGTAGCGACTAACCTACGCCGCTATTAATACGTCCTACGTTTGCTTTTCGGGGTACTACCCGGCGTAGGATTACCTAGCCTTAGCTAACCTTCTATATCGAATGCCTATAGCGGGAAGAAACTATAGCACTACGTCCGCTTACCTATCTCCGGATCTCGCCCTCTACGACCGAAACGCTAGCGGAGGTTTATAATATAGTATTCTAGTAACATCTTCTATTAGATAATACGGTATATACGAGGGATATTAATACCTATATACAAGGCAGTAGTAGCGACTAGAATCCGGATTTAGGAGTTATCCGTATAGAAAGCCTTATATCGGAGGGTCTAGTCGTATACGCTAATACCGGACGAATACATCTAGACGACGTTAATAATATAGCGAGGTCCACCGCTTACTTCCTATACGTACCGATTCCCTTTAGGAGAACCGGCAGTCGCTAAAACTAGCTATACTCGGATGCAATTTATTAACACTACGACCTCTACGCGGCTATCCGTAAAGATAATCGTACGAGGGATCTACTACGGGGTTGCTACCCCTTCGGGGAAACTACTAGTAATCGTAAAGTATAAATAAGCAAATTTAGAGGCCTTACTACGAATAATCGGCTTAAAGACGTACGTATAATTAGTGCGATTAATCGAACTCCGATATAACTACGTCTACCTTACCCTAACCCCGAAAGGACGGAACCCTCTATTAGCGATAATATAGGCTTAAGCCTTCTTCGTAAGGGTACCGGTATAGCTAAACTATCTAGTGTCGGGGGAAACGAGCTAACGTAACTAGCTAATTTAAAGGAACATAGGCTAGAAGGACTCGCCCTAGGAATATAGTAGGTACACCTCGTTAATAGCTACTAAACTAACTTAACTACGGATATAGTTATTACGTAGCATAGCCTTAAAGTCGTTAGAAACCGCTTGCTCGGGCCTAAGGATAACATAGTTATACTTCCCGGCCTCTATCTTAGAGAAGAGGTCGGGGTTATTACGCTTAGTCGTAGCTATAATTAAATAGGACTTTAATAGGCTAGGTGCAATATAAGTAACGTCTAGATGCTACTCCTTACCTAGCTTACTTAGAGGCTTAATCTAGAAGGTAATATTACTAGTTAACACCGTATATACCTAGAATACGAGACTCTTACTAATACCGGTACGTATAACGAATAGTACGTCCTAAGAGACGAAGATTAGCGAGTATAGGACGTCTACCTACTCGCGATAAGGCTTTTAGGGAGGTACCGTAGTCGGGTTTAAGGCGGCTAAAATCTATATAAGGCTAGCTTCGATTATATACCGGTAGAAGGTATAGTATCTAGGTTTCCGTATACGAGTAACTAACGCTCGGAGCTTAACTAGCGTTATAATAGGAACTCTTTCGATCTAGGCTATAATCGCTACCGACTCTTTAGCCCCGAAAGGGTTTTCCTACCTATATACTTCTACTATACGCTCTCGGGGGTTATAATAGTTACCCTAGAGGCGCTATCTAGACTAGTTCTTACGTCTACTACGCTACCTCGCGTTCTAGAAGCGACCTAATATACGAGTCTACTTACTAGTACGACTAGGCTACGATAGACGGGGACGAATAGGGGTCCCTTCGAGGTAAGCGGCTTACCCTAGGTACGTACTATTAGGGTATCTAATAGTAGAGGCATAAGTTTATATATAGTAGATATTCGGATTAATATAGCTAAGCAGCGTACGGAGCTAGTTAGGCTACTAGACGTTATATTAGGGTATAGTCGATAGTATTAGGGGATAGGATATAGCTTTCGGGGTAAAGCGCACTAAGAGGGTAAAACTAGTTTTAGCTCGATTTCGATAGGGAGGTTAGCTACTACTAATAGAATTAGTCTATATATACATCTAACTATTTTAAAGAGACTTACTATAGGGTTTTAGGTTACGTCTACGAGAAAATTGTATATCGCGTATATAGTATCGATTTTGGACGTGTTTAGTACGCTTAGAGGGCGAAAGTATACGAAACCGGCTTAGACCCTAATTAGAGTCTTCTCTCGTTGGTCCGTGCATCCCCTCTATACTCCTTTCGGAACAAGGTTAGCACCTATTAGGGTAACCCGACCCCTTTCGGGGCAACTCTTAACTCAAATTGAACAGCTATTACGTGCGATAGCACGTAAGTAACAACGAGGCAAGGAGACTCTGATTAGCGGGCTGATTCATGAGATAGGTATGGAAGATGCTGTCAGCTCCGATCGCCCTAAACCGTCTGCTGCTCATCGCGGAATCCAAGTCAGGCCATGCAACACTCGCCTCTTCACCGCGAGCTTGACCCGCCTGGAAACGGTATGCCATGATCCGGCAGTTCGCAGTCTAGGATTCAAGACCGCTCCGCCTAATGCCTCCAACAATTGAACTCGTCAGGATATGGCAACCCAAAAAGGAGGGTTTGTCGAGATTCATGCAGATAGCAATCCTGCGGCCTTTGCCTCTGCTACCATTCGAATGTCCTGCCCAACCACATCACGACCAGATCACGCTAATCAAGAAGAACTTGCCTCGTTGTCATCGAGATTGATTGCGACCCACCGCGAAGGATGCTCGTGCAGAGCAGGACCGTACAAAGAGGGGCGCACCCATGTACTGGTATCCACATTGCGGCCGATGTGCAGACCGCAGAAGAAACAATGATAATTCTTTCGGACGCCGCCAATGTTCCAATTCTCCAACATCTTCACCGCAGACTCACTCACTAAGATGGGCCTCCTCGAAACCTCCCTCTCCCTGCTCACAACCTCCAACGTCCTCCTCCTCCTCCTCACCGCCTACATCACCCTCACCTACCTCTCCGCCCGCTCCCTCGCCCACATCCCCGGCCCCATCTGGACGCACTACACCACCCTCCCCCTCCTCTACCAAATCCACCGCGGCACCCTCTACCACGACCTCGGCTCCCTCATCGCCCACCACGGGCCCCTCATCCGCATCGCCCCCGGCCGAGTCGTCACCGGATCCGCGAAGACATGGGCCCGCATCACCGCGCCTCGGAGTCCGTATCTCCGCTCCGACTGGAACGACGCGATGCGGTTCGCGCCGGGCCAGGATAATGTGCTCAGCATGCGGGACGAGAAGGCGCACGCGGATTTGAGGATGAAGATGGCGGCGGGGTACGCGGGGAAAGAGAATCCGGAGCTGGAAGCGACGGTGGATCGGGTGGTGATGGAGTTTGTGAGGTTGATCGAGGAGAAGTATCTCAGTGACGGGCAGAAGTTCCGACCGATGGATCTGTCGGAGAAGTTCCACTTTTTCACGCTGGATGCTATCACGGCGTTGGCGTTTGGGGAGTCGTTTGGGGACTTGAGGGATGATCGGGATCATTATGATTATTTGAAGGAGATTGAGAAGAGTATTACGTCGATTATCATGTTGGCGGATATACCTTGGCTGTGGAATTTTCTGGAGAAGACGAATCTGATGAGCTTGCTTATGCCGGGTGAGGAGCTGGGTCTTGGAAAGGCGACGAAGATCGCGAAGGCTCTCGTGGACGCTCGGTTCGAGGGTTCTTCAGCTGATGGCAAACCCACGATTGATCGAATGGACATGATGGGCTCCTTCCTCCGACACTCCCTCACGCGGCAGCAAGTCGAGAGCGAGACGGTCCTGCAGTTGATCGCCGGCAGCGACACCACCGCCACGGCCATCAGCACGGTGTTCCTGCACGTGCTGACCAACCCGCCGATTTACCAGAAGCTGATGCGAGAAATCGACGATGCGTGCGTTCCCGGTCTGGCGATCAGCGATGCGAAAGCCAGGTCCATGGTCTACCTTCAGGCGTGTATCAAGGAAAGTCTACGGATCGCTCCGCCGGTGTCCGGGATCTTTCCCAAGCTCGTCCCACCTGGAGGCGATATGATAGACGGCTATTTCGTTCCTGGAGGTACCAAGATTGGCTGGTCGTCAAAGGCCGTGACCCGTGATCCGGAATTGTATGGACCCGACGCTTCTTGTTTTCGGCCCGAACGCTGGATCCTCCGATCTGACGGCGGCGACTGTGCGAGTGTGGACAAGTTGGTGCAGATGGAGAGGGACAACGCGATGATCTTTGGGTCCGGACGCTTCAAGTGCTTGGGTCAGGCCGTCGCTGTTCTTGAGTTGAACAAGATTGTGGTGGAATTGTTGAGGAGATTCGAGATGCGCACATGCGACAGTAAGAAGCCGCTTGGGTATGAGTTCAATATTGGCATCTGGATCCAGCATGGTATCTGGATGCGGGTGACGAAGCGGGAGTCGTATTCTGGTTGAAGGGGGCCGGGTCTCTCTACGGAGGGAAAGGCATACCAGCGGCGTCACCTAATCTCGATGAGCATCCGAATGAGAGAGGATGGAGTCGATGGTAGACGTATGGTGCTAGAAAGCTTGAGTTCCAATTTGCTCATCACGTTCTTGCGAAGCATCGTCCCGATTCCCCAGCAGGTAATGAGACCAGTGTATCGTCTTCTGTTCCTGGCGTTCCCGTCACTGTGTCGAGAAACGAGCATAGAGATATGTCTGGCGTCTACACGTTTCTCACGATCGAACGTAAAGCACTTCGTCGTCCCGTTCGGAATGAGCCAGTGTGCTTGCTCTGGCAGCGGCCACAAGGACAAGACTGCGTGCGTGTGTCCGACAACCAAGCTAACGGCGAGTTGCAGCCGCAGTCGCGTGACGTCCCTTGCCCGAGAATATCCTCCTAGAGCTCTTTCGCCGCGGCACGACCTGACTGTACTGTACCAAGCAAGCCGAGCCGTACAGAGAGGGCGGGGGATCATCCACGTGGGCCCCAGTCTGGAGGTGCGTCGAGAACAGCACGAAGAACAATGCATGGACTCCTTCAAGATATCCCGACATATGGGCACTCAAGTCGAGTTTCCGGAGGACCTTGCGAGCCCTACATCGACCTCATCAACGTGCCGACCTGGAAAGAATGCTCGACGTTCTGTTCCAGGATGTGTTCCGCTTCGATGGCAAGCAACTCTGGCGAAGGGATCCATCGAACGATGAGCCAGGTTTGACGCAAGGGTGTGCAAGGCCGGCATAAGGTTTGTACAGGGCTGGTACAAGCTTCAATTTTTCAAAAGCCCATGTTTGTAGAAGGATTCGAGAAGACTGGGGCGGTACTTCCATGGCAGGGAGATACCTTGATGTAAGACATGGTCGGACCTTGATGGCGGCGAAGTTTGCAATGGCTGTGGTCGTTGATCCTGGCTCGCCATCGATGTGGAGTTTGTTCGTGTTCCTTGCTTTCAATGTGGTCCAGGCGGACGAGGCGGACATGGTTGTCCGGATCCGAACGGTCGCCCTTGCCACTTGGGCCTTGGGGATCCTGCTGGTCACATGCTGGATTCAACCACGCCAGGTCGAGGACAAGGCTTCGAGGCGGACTCTACTGCATTTGCAGGCGAGGGGGTCGAATTGTCAACTCGAGTCGAGGTACACCCCCTTGCACAGCGGTCACAAGACGTCAGATGTGGGTTCGAGCGCGATTGACTCTGCTGCTGGAGGCTGTAGTCGACGATACGCAGAGGTCGGGAATTTCAGCTACATCCACCACCTCTCAGCTTTTGACCACAGATCCCTAGCACCAAGTCTCCCTGCGCAGTACCCATCGTCGTTGCCTCGCATCTTCTCCTGAGACGTAGCTTCCATAGTCCTCCTCTACATCCGGCAGGCTTTCACACCTCCAGAGAGGCTCTTCGAAGTGGACAGATAGTTCCAGAATGTCAGCTTTTGCGGTGGTCTCTTCATGTCGGCTCCAGGTCCAGAGTCCCCGATGCCATTTGTAAAAGGTCCACCCGGATTGATTGCAGAGCTCATTGGAGTATTATGCGGCGACAAGGCGATGGGCGTACAGGAGTGATGCAACGGTCTCCGACTTTTCGAGGAAAGATTCGATATTGCCGATATTCTCACACCTCAGAAGGCAGTTCAAGAACGCACAAAACACATTTTGTTAGTTGTTGCTCGGAGATAGGATTGGCTGAATTCCTGAACAGTGAGTGTCATTCCGATCGAGCTGTCGTCCTTTGCTCGATCCGGTGCTAGAGTAGGCTTTTGGTAAACCGAACCCGCAACGTTTGCACGGATACTGTACGTACGACCGGACCGATAGTCACCAGAAATCGACAGTCATTTTCCGTCCTACAACGGTGGACGCTCTTCATCTCACGTCAACCCAACGCCACCATCTCTGCGCTTTGTCGTCTTCCACCACCAACACGCCCTGCATCGTTCCGGTACCCTTGGCCTTCTCACAGTACCTCTGTGCGGCCGCGAGACTTGCCACCTCACAGGAAAGGTCCTGGAAGTCCGCTCGACGCCAGATGTCCATCTTGATCTTCGCACCGTTCAAGCTGATCCAGCTACATGTGTCGTGGTAGTAGGCGTAAAAAGTCATACGAGGGTGGTTGAAGAATTCTGTGGCGTATTCTTTGCGGAGAAGTCGATTCACGTGCAGTAGGGAAGGGAGACGAGGGCGGTAGACGATGCGGTCCGATACAAGGTCGCGCTCCCGGCAGAGGTCGATGTTGCTCACCTCGAGGCGGATGAGGCAGGAGTATATTCGGAGTCTGAGCTCTGGCGGGATGTCCACAAGGTGGGATCGTGACATGGCGGGACGGTGACAAGGTTTGAGGGTTGAGGTCAAAGGGTTGCGCTTGAGGTAGAATAGGCACATCCATCGATCTGATGGTGCTTATTGGCTCGGTCGACACCGACGCTAGATCATGGCTTTCGAACCAGAGGGGAGGTGTCCGACTCCGAATCGTCCTGACGAATGTCCATGGATGTTCAGTTGTCAATCTTGATCAAGTCGGTTTCGGATCTCGTCAACTACATCCCACGTTACGGCACTCGGCCTTGTCATGGATCAGGCCTCGGTCGTCGCAATGTCAGCGTCGCGTCGTCGGGCTGGCGAGGTTGGAGATTGTCCCTGTCGACCTTGGATTCGTCTCGCTGGTCGAGAACTCGCATGATGAGACACAGTTCCCGAGGACGAGATATGGATATGTATATCAACATATGAATGATCGAAGAAGATGACGACCGTTGGACGATGGCCGTTTGACGATCAAGCCGACGTCGTTGCGGCTCAGAGGTTTATTTTCGCAACTCTCCCGTCGTTCACCGGCCAGCCACCAAGAGTCCAACACCAGCCATCTCCAAAGCAAAAGCTCGCCCAAATCTTGCCGCCTCATCAAATTACTCACTCCAAGTATCGCTTCCCTCTTTCCCTTCGACATACAACAACATTCTTCACACTCGTTCATTTCTGTCAGTCGCTGCAACAATTCCAGATTATTCCTTCAAGAGCAAAGACGCGTTGCGACGCCCGAGATCAAAGCTTGCCCGACTCGTTGCCCCGCGATTCGTGCCCTGATCCACATCAACACCGCGAGTCCCGACGCCTCGAGAGCTCACCACCGAGACAAACATTGCGACAACGCGCACCCTGGCCAACCGACAGCGGCAAGCATAGCGTACAGCTCCATCCACCCATCACATCCGCCGAATAAAGCGAAACACCCACCCGCCAGCGACGACCGCCCGCCCAATCCCGGCGCGATGCCCGCCATCCCCTCCCCCGACCACCTCCTCCTCCCACGCCAACAATCCAACGCCGTAATCGCCATTCCCGCCCAATACGCCGGTCTCAACGCCGGACCCGCCCCGGGCGCCGTCGCAGGCATAGTCCTCGGCTCCGTCGCCGGCTTCCTCTTCATCATCTGGCTCCTCTGGATCGCCTCCACCGGCGGCGGCTTCCTCCGCTCCTCCCGCCTCACCGAGGAAGAAGTCGTCGTCCGACACCGATCCCGCTCACCCGGCACACAACACCGCTCGCATCGCAGCACGCGGGCGAGGACGGAGATGACGAGTCGGAGTCCGCGACGGGATCGGGATCGGGTCGTACGCACGGAGAGGATCGTGAGGGATGCGGGAGCTCCGCAGATGGGGCGGGAGCCGAGTCGGATTCGGGAGAGTGTGTTTGTGGATGAGGTGCGGGCGCCGAGGAGGGTGGATGGGGATGACATCGTGGAGGTGATTGAGGAGCACTCGAGTGTCGGGGTGCCGCAGCCGCCGAGGAGGAAGAGTAAGAGGGTGAGCGGCGGCTATAGGTCAGTGGCTGCCTCGTCTGAGGAGCGGTATTGAGGAGAATCGATTGCTTGATTTGCGATGCTTTGCCCTGCGAAGTTTTTGGGGGTCGACTTGATGCGTCGTTGATTTGTGCGTTGCTGGCTTTCCTTCACTGCGAAATCGTATCCTTGCAGCAACAGAGGCTGATGAATCCTCCTGCATCAGATGAGCCGGAGGCCACATCCCACCCTACCAACGACTTTCCGCCCGACTAGCGATCGAACTCGCCTAGACTGAAGCAGCGAGGACGCTCGCTCCACTCGATCACACGACGATCGACCCGCGCACTAGATCCCAGTCGAGGAACATCGCCTCATGCGTCTGCATCCCGCAGTCGTCGCAAACGAGCCAGCGAGGGAGGAGTGAAACGAGCGAGCGGACCAATGGTGCCGGCGCTAAAGCCAGAGCGGGCGAACGCATATCGCACCAGACGACAGAAGAGATATGCAGAAGGAAACGATGGACGAGCCAGCTGAAGAGCAGGACATCATGGCGGGAAGTCCATCATGCTGCATAAGTCACATGCCTGATGAGATGCATCGCGGAAAGGAAAAGGAAACCACGCAAGATGTGTGATCGGAGATTGTATGTACGGGAAAGGAAGAAGAGATACCCCTGGGAACTGGCGTTTTGGGCATGCTGGAGATTCTGCTGCTGCTGCTGCTGCTGTTTACCAAGGACTGTTGGTCTGAGTGGTTTGTGGTCTCGCGGAAAGGGTATGTCCCATTGAAGCATACCTGTAGAAGAATGGGACCGAATGAACATTATACAGACGCAAAAGACATGGAGAGTCGGTCGCCACCTCATCGTCCTGGATGTGTCGATCATTTCATTCATCATTCGTGTCTGCTGTAAGCCCATGTAGGTTCTGTGCTATGATACTTGGGCCGTCGTCGTCCTTCTCTCTCCGCAAGCTCAGTCAACCTTGGCGGAGCTCGTCTATCGCCTCATCACGTCCTTCGCTTTTCCGATTCCTCACCAGCAGCACCCCCCCAAGAAAAAAGACGTCCAAGCCCCTCTTCAACTCCCCACCTCCTTCCTCCCCCCCGCCGCCCCCCCCCCGCCGTCTCCCCCAAACCCACCCCGTCGCCGCCACGGCCCCCGTCGCACACGCCAAACACCCCCCCGTGAAAACCTGCGTCCCGACCCAGCTCCGCGGGAAAATCGCGCCGCCGACCGGACTCCCGATCAGAATCCCCAAGGCGCCGGCAAACATGTTGATCCCGAAGCGCGTGCCGATCGTCGCCAGGTCCGCCGTCATCGAGGCCACCGCCGCGCCCTGCAGCGCCACGAAGGCGCCGCTGCAGAAGCCGTAGAGCAGACACCACGCCACCAGTCCCGGGGTGGAATGGCGGATGGCGGTCCAGGAGAAGGCGAGGGCGGTGGCGCTGGCGGTGGTGATGGTGAGGATGGTGAGGGGGTGGTAGGCGCGGCGGGAGGCGAGGAGGGAGGGGAGGATGCGGCCGGGGAGGGAGCCGGCGTTGAGGAAGAGGAGGAGGTGCAGGTGCAGGGAGAGGTTGTGCGAGGCGGCGAATTGGGCGATGAAGAAGTAGGGGATGTATTGGCCGACGAAGCCGAAGAAGGTGGCGAGGTTGAGGAGGTTGAAGGGGAGGGAACCACCGGCGGCGTCGTGGAAGAGGATGGTGGTGCAGGTGGTGAGGTGGGTAGGGAGGGTGGATGGGCGAGGGGGGCCGGGGCGGGGACGCGGGCGGATGACGAAGATGGGGATGAGGAGGGTTAGGGTCGCGATGAGGCCGATGATGCGCACCGCCCAGGGGAAGCCGAGGGTGGGTTGGGTGTAGGTGAAGATCAAGGGGTAGATGATGCCGCCGCAGGAAGCGCCGGAGGCGGCGATGCCCATGACCAGGGCGCGTTGGGTGGTGAAGTAGGAGGGGAGGATGGAGGTGGCGGTGATGAAGAGGCAGCCGCCGCCGAGGCCGCAGCAGATGCCTTGGGCGAGCAGGAGTTGGTAGTAGCGGGTGCAGAGGGAGGTCATCATGATGCCGAGGACGACGGAGATGGAGCCCGAGAGGACGAGGAGGCGGGGGGAGCCGGTGTCGAAGATGGGGCCGAGGAGGAGGGGGGAGGCGCAGAGGAGGAAGGAGGTGAGGGTGCCGATCCACGCGATTGTGCTGTTGGAGGTGGTGGGGAGGAGGGAGGTCTTGTAGTAGGTTTGGAACGTGCCGAAGGCGTTGATGAGGCCCCAGGTGTTGAAGAAGAGGAAGAAGCCGCCGAGGACCTGGAGCCAGGCCGTGAGGCCGCCGTCGGGTGGTGGGCTGCCTGGAGGACCCGTTGGTGATGGAAGGGCATGTCGAGGGTGTTGTGGTGATTGAAGGGAGTCGTGGGAGGAATGGTCAAAGTCTTCTTTGTAGCCGATCGGAGAGGATTTCGAGTTCTGGTGTGAATCTTTCGCCGCGTGGGGTGGCATAGCGAGGGAAAAGCTGTTGTTGGGGTACGGGTTTGGCGGAGGACCGGGAGTCGGCTGTCCCTTGTGTAAGAACGCTTCGCGAGTCGGCGAGTCGGTGGACATGAAGGAATGCTGGGTAGGAGACGGAGCAGGATCGTGGTATCGCTGCTCGTAGGCATGATTGGGATGCACCAACTGTCTGGTGGAGTCTCCAAGCTCGGAAGCTTGATAAGGACCGGTGTCATGCATCATCGGTTGAGTCGACGCCCAGTTGGAATGGAGGGATGCCGCTCGCGAGTGGAAAGGCGAATCCCGCATCTGGAAGTGGAAGTCGTCCTCCGGCATGGCGAGGATGGTGTCGTTGATCTTCTGCGATGCCAGCTTCGGACCACGCGATCTAGACCTGACGCTTGACTGTCTTTCGCTTGCTCTAGCCGAGCGCTAGAGTCCGTTCTGCTTATGAGGAAGGTCCGAACTCACTCTCACTTGGCCCGATGCTAGTCGAGAGGCTAGTCAGTAGTCCTTGCGTGCGAAAGCGTGCGGTATGATGAGGAGCTGTCGAGCAGTGGATGGCACAAGCTAAGACGGATAGACGGGCTGAGGAGCCAGGACGAAGAGACGATCTCGTAAGGCGGACCTCGTGGGTATCCGAGAGAACGTGAGAGTGGAGAGAATGGAAACGTTGCTGTACGATGGAAGTGCTGAGGAAGAAATCTCTCCACACCTCGGTCAACGTACCTCCTAGCCGCCCGGGACAGCGTTCGCTGCACCAACGTCGCCAACGCCTCGCCCATCTGGCCGTATGGAGAAGGTGGATCTCCAGCTTGTTTCTTTTCTTGACACTGCAGGTGGGAGTGCTTGCATGGTTGTACAAGACTAGCCCGCCTTGGTGGATGCGAGATAACTGGGCCGCGTCGGCGGTATCGTGGTGATGCATGTTCGTGGCATTGCACGGCTTCCTCGCTTCTCATGGCGGGTCGGACAGTGTGAGCAACCAGGTCTGTGTCATGTCATCGGTGTCAGGTAGATGTTCATCATCTGACGTCTGGATTGCCTTCCCCTTCACCTCAGATAGAGTTCAGCCGTGGTGAGATTGGACGAGCCGGTTCGGCTCTGGTTCCTAGGTAGGCCCAGAGTGGCCAACCGGTCGAATTCCGCATTTCTCGATTTCCGAAAACGCGATCCTCCGTTAGCGCGATTTTCGTAGATATAAAGAGATCCTCACGAGTTTATTCGGGTGTATTCTATACCTATTCGTACTCGCCGTCGTCCTTTTCGCGTCTATTACTATCGTAGTTAAGAGATAGACGTTACTCCTTTACTATTAGCTAATTACGCCCGTGCTAATCGAGTGTTCGCATTGTATTCGGTGCGTCATTCGCGCTTTATTGTTAGGTAAATGCATCTATCTTATTATTAAAGGCCTTATAATTAGGCGCATTACTTTATATTATCGGCGTTTTTTAATATCCTCGTTACTAAAATAGCTACCGCGCGCCTTTCGAACCCTCCCTCGAATATCAATATTACTACTACCTCCGCTAGCGACCGTATTACTATATAGTATCCGTTATAGCCTATCCTCTTCGATATAATTATCTATACGTTTACCGCTCGCCTTTATCTACTACTCCGCGTACTGCCTCTTTATTACATTCGCTACCTTACTACCGCACGAGATAGTTTATTCCGCGATTACTACGCTCGACGAGTAAGTACAGCCTATTCGTAGTATATTCGTAAGGCTAATCGTGCCTTTATAGCCTTATCCGCCTAAAGGAGGATAGCAGATTCTAGTCGTATATAGCTATTAAATAGGATGCATAGGTTTAAGAGGTAAAGGACTCTACGGACAATAAGGAGGCGTAGAACGCACTATAAGTATAGACACTTACGATAAAGAGGGGATATCGTAACACTAACTACGTAATATAGCTCTAACCTACGCCGCTACGACTATAGCCGCCGTATAATAGAGACTCCGGAAGGTAGCGCATCGAAGTATCCTTGCGAACCGTAAGTATTAGGCTTCTATTCTTTGCCTGTTTATAGACTAATTCGTAATCTAGCTACCTTAAAGCCTAGCGAAATGCTTAGGCGATTAGTAAAGATCCGGATTAATTTAAGTGTACTATCCCTACGAACGAAGAGCATACGTCTTATGCCCTCTACCGTATTAAGCTTATCTCGGTACGTTCGTAGCTAGTTTAGTACTGCGTTTGTCCCTTTACTAACTGTTTATAGTACTATCGCGTATACGAGGAGCCTCCGCCCCCGGAAATCGATATTAACGCTTTAGCCGGCGAGGTCGCGGCGCTATAGTAAGATATAAAGAACATACGTCGCGATATGTCGAAGATATAGAAGGGTCTTAACGCCGCGAAGCGGTAGTAGTCTACGCTTATAAAGAAGTTCGAGCAGTTTAAGGATATTAAGGTGCGGCCTTAGCTTATAATAATTATAAAGTGGACGCAGTAGGTTTATAAGGCGATAGGCCGTTAGCTAAACAACACTACTATCTTGTTTAATAGGCTCGATAGTACGTAGAATGCTAGCTTAGATATAGACATAAGGGCGTTAGAGGCTAGTCGCGAGGGCATTATAGCGGCTATATAGGCGGCATTAGAGAATAAGCAGTAGATAGCTTGTTCGTAGCTCGTTCGTAGACTCGTTCGGTGGGCTTCGCGAGTCCCACGGTCGTTAGATAGCATAGCATGCAGACTAACGGCTAAAGTCGTGTAAAATAGATTATTTAACGCTCTTATTTTAACTCTTAAGGGGATTGTAACCGTTCGTAGCCCGTTCGTGAGCCTATTCGTATAGATAGCATCTCCTATTATTGCTTTAAGCATCGGTCGGCTACATATACACCCTCTAGCGACGGCATATCCACGGATTTATCGATTTAAGGCTATATATCGCGGTTAGGGGCATTAAACTACCGTTCGAGGCCTATTCGTAGCTAAGTTCGTAGATCTGGACCTCGCCTTAGCTATTATCCTACATTTCTTATTTGTATATGTATACCCTACTAATGTTTGCCCGTCCCCTTAATCGTTCTATATAGCTCTATAGTTATTCGACTAGTTATTCGACTAGTTATTCGACTAGTTATTCGACTGGTTATTCGACTAGTTATTAAACACTGCTGCATGCCCTGCTAATGTTTGCTTGTCCCCTTAATTACTCCGTTCTACTACCGTCCTTCTCCTATATAGTCTAGCCTATATCCTCTGTTATATCTATTCCCTCTTTCTATACCTCTTTATACTAGCTTAACTTCCTATATCTCTCTTAACGATTAAACCTCTACATACTACACAACTTCTATACTACCGTCGATATGTAAGCCCCTTTATAGCCCTACCTTATTCCCTCGGCCGATCCTCGCGGTAGTACCTCCGTCCGTCGCGGTAATAGCTAGTACTCGAATAAGCTATATCTCGGCCGTAATAGCTATACCTCCTTCTACTATATCGAACGCTTTACCGCTAGAGGTAGTATAGAGGGCTACATTATCTTTAAGTTCGTCTATCTAGGCCCTCGCGGCTTAAATCTTCTAATAGCCTAGCCGTAGCAAGTTCTATTTAATAACGAGTATTATCTACCGAGGGGAGTCGACCTATCGACGATTAAGCGCATCTATAGCCTTAGCGGAACCTCTACTACGTAGGAGGAGATCGATAGGATGCACCGGCATTACTAGCGACTCGGGCTTCGGCTATAGCTAGCTAATAGAGTATTAGTACTAAGTATTAGACTTCCGGAGGATTAGGGTATATATACGTAGGTAGACTAGATCGAGTCGCGGGTCGATTATTAACCGAAGGGGGGGTGCTCGAATAGGAGCAATAGTAGTAATAAGCTTTTAATATAGGACTTTAATTAACAGGCTATCTAGCTACGAGTATATAGGGATCGAGGGCTAAGTATAAGGGGGCTATCTAAATAATTAATTAAATCGACTAATTATGTAATAATAACTATAGCTAATAAGAGGCCTAAGAACTCCTTTAAATCGTGTCTCCGCTATATAATAGAAGCACTAGGAAACTACGGGTCGTATTTATAGCCGGTTCGAGGCCTATTTATAGACTTATTCGCTACCGAACGCCCTCCGAATATTCCTAGCGTATGCCCGCTAGCCGTATAGACCCTTATAGAGGCCTTTCTTAACGTAGAGGGCACCGCTATTATAGAAAGGAAGTAGTATTAGGGTAGCGGTAGGCGTATATATATACCCTAGGGGAGGACGGCTCCGCTACGGCGGTACTAATAGTATCGTAGATAGCGGAGCTATTAGTAGGTGCTTATTAGTACCGTACTATCGGTACCGTACTTTCGGCGACGCTAAGCGACGCTAGGCGTATACTAGGCGTATACTAGTACGGAGCTATCGGCTAAGCTATCGGCTAAGCTAGCGGTAGAGCCTATAGTAGAGGTATAAGAGGGTAGAGCTAGTAGAATTCGCTCCCTTCTCTTCCTATATAAGGCCTACGCCTCTATAGTTCGACTTAGCGGCGTAGGTAACTAATACTATTAGCTATACCGTCTAACGAGAAATTCGTCGACCTAACCTCTACCTCGAACTCCGTAACTCTCTCTACCGTAATTCCTATCGATAGTACTACCGACGTCTAGTATATTACTCTAGAAGCGCCTCGTAGTACTAGGAGTGCGGATCTATAGGTTATTAATATAGAGA
>JALRMM010000547.1:0-20642 GCA_026122155.1 Zymoseptoria crescenta
GCTCACACGGGCATGTCTTGGCGGGATTTCGCGCTAACACGATTTTCGGAAATCGGGAAATGCGGAATTCGACCGGTTGGCCACTCTGGAGCTTCGTCCCGACGGGTGACTGCGTTGGAAAGCTGCGAAGAAGACGTTCAGACCGATGGTGGTCACACGCATGCAGGGATGACCGATTGCGTTCCGTGGGCTGATCATTGATGAAAGCTCTTTCCTCTGATACGCAACACGATTGGAACTCCTCAGCCTTCGTCGGGCCGGTGTCAATTTTGGGCAGACACCTCCGTCGCAGCGCCGATGCTACCCATGAGGATGTGGCTAGTGAGGTTGCTCGCACTCCTCTCTGGCAAGGGATATGCAGATTGAACAAATTCGCATCAATCCTGCCAGCCCTACCTTATCGAAGCTCGACTGCACCTACCAAGAGGGGCAGGGCAGGGGGTCACCTCGGAGACTACCTTCAAGGCTGCCACGTGGAATTGATTTGTGTTGTGCATGAAGAACCCTTGTGAGGTCGAGCTGTTTCGCCCGTCGAGCACAATGATTTGTAGTGTATCATTCTGCAGCAATGGTTCCATTGTCACGAGACAGTCGAGAAAAGCCTGAACTGAGCAAGGAGATCTCGCCGCTGAGAATGTCTCTGGAGTTGTCTGCTTCTGCAAGTGGCTGCGAGTGCACGTCCGAAAGCAATACATGATGCTCTTGCATTGCACTACGCCCGAGCAAATGATCTTGCAGCTCAAGGACGGCCGTCGTGGTCTTGAATGACTCTCAGGCCCTCCCAACAGCCCCTTACACCACCATCTTGAAAGTCAGCTTGTCACCCTTCACAATCTCATCTCTCATACTCTCCAACTCGACCGTATCCCAATTCACCGAAAGATACCTCCCCGACAGCCACGCCCTTTTCTCCGCAGTCAACCAAGTCAAAAACCCGCCACAAAGTCCAACATCGTCGGTTAGCACTGCACAAACACCGCGTTAGCCTGACCGGTTCTCACTCACCACCGAGGAATAGAAATACTCACTATCAGTCCACATACTCCCCTTCTGCGTCGTAGCATGATTCTGCGTCTGCGGCGTCAACACCGTTCCCGGATGCACCGCAAATGCAGTAACTCCGTCTCTTTCAAAATGATCCGCGTGAATCTGCTCCGCCATGCGATTCACCGCCAGTTTGCTCAGATTGTAGGCAATCGGCGTCATCTCGCTATCCTGGACTTGACTCGCCAGACTCGTGATGACGACGTACGCCTGTACTCCATCGGGAGTACGTTGCAGAAGTGGCACAAAGTGTTTCGCAACACGGTAAGAGCCGAGTAAATTCGTGTCAATCACCCGTTCAAAGTCTGGATCCTCAACGATGCCGACGGGGATGTATCCCTTGCCGTCGGACTTGGTGATGTATTTGGATATGATGCCTGCGTTGGCGATGACCTAAATCGTCCCGGCGGGTGAGCTTTCTTGTGCATAAATGGTAGGAGTGCCAGCCAGCCTACCACGTCGAGCCTACCGAAGTGTTTGTCTGTCACATCCGCCAGTGACTTCACCTCTTCCTCTTTCGTGGTGTCACAGATCTGTGAGACAATGTCGAGATCCGGGTTGATTGCTTTCAGCTCGGCTGTGAGTTTGTCGAGATCGGATTGCGTCCGGGAAGAGATGACGATGCCTTTCGCGCCGGCATGGGCGTATGCGAGAGCGATGTGATATCCTAGTCCCTTACCCGCCCCGGTCACTACCACGACGAAGTTGGAGGTGAGCTTGATGTTCTTGGGGTCGGTTGGTCCCTCCGCTTTGCAGTGGATTGTCGGCGTGAATTTCATGCCCCAGTGAGCGGGAAATTGATCCATTTTCGCGATAGAATGATTGGTATTTCGTTGTGATGGATTTTGAAACGGAACAAGAGGAAACATACACCTACCTCAAAAGCTGACCAGAAATAATCGAGGACCCGAGGCTCTCAAGAGCTCTTTGACCTTTGCCCGCTTCTCCACACCAGGCTTGCGTCAATGTAACGAACGCCGGATTCGATGCACGGCAGTTGGTAATGTGCATGATGCTGGGTACATCGCCCACCTGCACTCGAGTGGGCGCTGAGCCATGTACACAGTTTGGGAGACGAAGCAAGGCCTTGTGGGATACATATGGGATTGGGTTGCCGTAGCTCGAGCGCTGATCAGCTTCTCGAGTGTGAGTCGACTGCAAAGAGGAGCAGCGTTGGTGGGAGAGGGACTTTGCGAAGTCTGCGAGATCTCAGCGAACCAAGCAAGTGAGACGTCGGGTACTCGCCAGGTGAATATTGCAGTAGTTGTTGTCTAGGCTGTGATGGAAAGTCTGATAGAAAACAGACGAAGCCCAGTCATCGGCCAAAGTCCGAGCTCTCCTTCCGGCCTCCGCTCCGCATAGAATCTCAAAAGTTGCCGCCGCATCGACCAGCACTCCTGCTTCTTCACTCGCAGCCATCACGCCCGCACCAATGTCGAAACGACTCTGCGTCTCATTACTCTCGTCCCGACCCTCATCACGCCTGCAAAAATGCAGCGCCTCCCCCTCAAGCACCGCCCGCGGTGACACCACGAACCATGTCCTCGTCCACCACCGCCAACGACCCTTCTCCGCCACCTCAACTCCTCGTGCGGCCGCTATGTCCCGCATGCGCCCCTCTCAAAGAGCCCAACCCTCCATCTCCGTCTCCATGAAAAATCAACAAAAGACCGCGGAGCGCGACGGCTCCGTCCTCGACATGATCGGCATCCTCGACGGAACCTTCATCTACCCTACCGGCTCCAACCTCCCCTCATGGACAAAGAACCCTCGTGGACGCTGGAAAATTGAATTTCGCCGGGTGTGGACGGCGTTCACGGATTGGACAGTATCCGCGTGGTATCGCACATGGGTGGTGAGGCCGAGAATGTGGACCTCAAAACCGCTGCAGAGAGGCGAGGTGGTGAGGATAGCGAAAGAGACGTACGAGGCTATGTACGACAACTTCGCGCGAGGAACACTAAATCTCGTGGAGAAGGACTTGAAAGCTGGATTGTTGAGCAGTTTGCGGGCGAGACTTGCGCAACGGCCGCCGAATACGGGGATGCATTGGACGATGCATGGATACATGCAGCGGCCGAAAGTGATGTCGTTCAAATTCTTGACGATGCCCGGAGGAGCCAATACGGAGCGAAATGGAGTGGTGCAAGCGGTGGTCAAGCTGCGGAGTAAGCAGAGTTTGTTGAAGGTGCAGCGTCTTCGAATTCGAGATGGACGGACAGGTACGGCGGAGGTGAAAGCGGTGCCGGTGGATTCACACGGTCTGCCGATTCCAGAGCCGGAAGTCGAGGAGGCGAAGGAGAGGGCGAGCAAGGTCACGACGGAGTATGTCGTTTTGCAGAGGGTGATGAAGAAGGGGAAATTGGGGCCGTGGCAGATGTGGGGGACTGCGGAGGAGTCGACGTTGGCCAAGATGAAGAAGGACAGTCAGGATATGGTCGCGAAACAGGATGCTATGGCGGCGATGAAAGGACAGGCATAGCATAGTGTAAGCACTCATCTCGATGAGAGATACAATACTGCGAACCATTCTGATACTGTGAAGTGTTATCGAAGGACAAGCCGAAATTCTGCTACTTTCTCTCTCGTGAAGCGAGCGTTTGTGCTGATTGTCGAGAATCCTGAAGTCAGGCTCCTCACAAAAAGACACCGACATCGCAAAACACACACCCGCATTTCAAAGTCAAAAGCGTGTCGATTAGACCCCTATCATCCGGACGTCCGCGTCCGCCGTGCCCTGTCATAGCCGTATAGGCTGTTTGCCATAGTCGTGAAAGTCGTGGGGCGCGCCGGCCCAGTGCGTCGAGTGTATCCTCGCATGCCGGACCCTGCGCGCTCCATATGCTTGTCCTGACCTTCACATCGGCGAGAGCCAGCGCACGCGTGTTGTGGCGGTATGGAGCATGTCTAAAAACCGTGGACCTTGATGGTCTTGGCATCTAGCTCCAGGCCCTCCTTCTTATCGATGAGGAACTCTTGCACATCCTTGCGCTGGTCACCCTGCAACTGGATCACCTCTCCCATCTCGGTGTCGTTGACGATGGTGCCATTGCAGGCAAACTTCTTCTTGATCACCTTGAGGATCTTCTTCTGGTCAAACTTCTTGGGTAGGCCCTGGACGGTGGTCAAGGTCTTGCGGCCATTGCGCTCTGTGGGAGGGATTGGGGTTAGTGGGAAGACGGCAGGCGGGGTGGGGAGAACAAGAGGTGGACGTACGCTGGATACGGATGTGAATGTAGTTTCCGGACTGCTTGGCCTCGCCTTCGCCCTCATCAGCTTCCGCGAACGGGTCTGTTGGAAGAGGCAAGTTAGCACGTGTCTCTTGCTTGGGTTTCGGAGCTGAGGGTTGAGAGCGCGGACGTGCGACGTGGAGTGCCAGACGTCTCGTCACCACATCCTGCGCAGGCCATACTCGCTGAGCAGGTTGCCCGCGCAGGAGAGCGGAATGAGAGTGCTGTGGCGCTTATCGGGCACACCAGGCTGAGGCCAAAGTGCGCTGACGGAGGGCGAATTCTTACCAAATGACTTTAGGTTTTCGATGCCGGCGCTCATATATGCTGTTGTTCGTGGGCTCCTGGTATGTGGTATTGGGTGTTGATCGTAGTGGGTAGATTTGATCGACGTGTGTATTGTTCAGGTGCGGAGTGGAGATGTGGTTGTACGGTGGTGGTGTGTTGAGTGGAAGGTTGCAGTCGATCAGGTCGCGAAGTGCGGGCAAATGCGCGGGGACATCCGGCGGGCTGACTCAGCTGGGCGCACTGCAGTTCTATCATCGTTGGGCTTCGATCTCACGGATTCAACGTCACCCTTTCGTATGAACCGGGCCTCATCCAGCTAACATTCCGTGCATACTGCGATCTTGCTCCAAGAAGGTCGACATCTGTGGCCGCCTCCAGGCCCGTGCTGGGACCTTCGTGGGTCGATGAGTCTTGCTGCTCTCGGTACCAAGGTTCATCGCGTCATGAACCATGACCACATATACTGGCCTCAGTGGCCCTCCCATGGACGATTGACTCGGACCACGGCTGTGGGCGCGGATACAGAACAAGACCTCGGTCAGCCGAAAGGCTCAGGACAATACCGAGATTGCCTTCCTATATCCCGGCCTGGGAATTACCTGCCGAACAAATCACCTGGAGCGACAAGCGTCATGTACGGGACGGGATGGTAGACATGCGACGATTGCACAAAGGCGCATTCCGAGCGGTCACTGGCGAACAGAGCAGGGCTTCATCCTAAGAGGTGTCTTTGAGAACTCTTTGTGCTGACGCTTAGGATTGTTGTTGCGACATCACATGAGGCTTAGTATTGTTGACTCGAGCACCATATATCTTCGCGTCGCGCACTGAAGCCAACCAACATCACTCACGCATCTTCAAAGTCAACGGGACTCAAACGCTCCAATATCAACAAGATGCAATTCAGACTTCCACCCTTCCTCATCCTCGCCGCTGGCCTCAGCGTGGCCGCTAATGTCCTCGAACCTGATAGCACTCTGGTCACTAGAGCGGAGACCTTCCCACGTCCCGTCGATCCAGAGAACACTTTGGAGGCCAGAGCCAACCGACCGGCGGAAGCCATGCCTGAACCCGGATGCTCGATCTGCACTAAAAGAGCCACCAGCTGGCTCGTTGTCCCATTCGTGATCTGGGATATCAAGGTGGGCGTCCCTTACAAGGCCAAATCTCAACAGGAGAACAAACTCAAGGTGAAGTATTCAAAATCTCTCGTATCGACTGGACCAAAGAAGGGCGGCAAGGTCGCCTCAATCACGATTACCAAAGTCCAGAAGCCTTTCACGGGAAAGGGTAAACCTCCAGCCGTCGTCCTGAAGGACCTCAACAAGTTCTTGGGACGCATCTATCCAGGGATCAAGTTCAATTGTCCCAACCCTTGATGGAGGTAGACTCTCTCCCATCAGTGGCAGAACTGCAGCACAGAGAAGAATACAACTCTCCTTTCACTATCCTTCGCGAATTTTCATTAATAGACCATCGTCCTTCTGTCCTAAATTCTACCCTGTACCAGACTTGACGCTCTTCCTGAACCATTGTTCACTCCCTGCCTGTACCACACCGTGGTCAGAATATGGCAGAGCACCGAACCAAGCTTTACTTTGATCCCAGCCGTCGCAAGAAAATGGCAAGCAGAAATATAAAGGCGCACGCTTCTCCCGCTGCATCTGCTCCTCTCCATCGTCCGCACATCAACGCACAACGAGCTCAAACCGCAAGACAACACCATTCAAGACTCAACAACCATGTCGTCCACCAACACCAGCACTCGTCAGGTCAACGACACCAACAACTCCACCAAAGGCAAGATGCCTCTCAGCATCAGAACCTCCAACCCAGCTGGCGCCTCTCGCAACTTCGTGATCGACCCCATCAGACACACCGGGTCGATCGAAGCCTCCGTCCCAAACGATATGCTCACCACTCAAGCACCCGTCCAAGAGCCGAGCGTCCGCCGCGGCAAGCTGACCTGGACCCGCACCAACGAGTTCCGCAACACCAGGCCTCCCACACCTGAACCTCGCCGCCGTGGAAAGCTTACGGTATGCGGAGGCATCAAACCCACCGCCGGCGACGCGCCGACTCCTCCGGTCAGCATCCTCAACCGTGCTCACCCTCTCCGCCAGACCGAGGCGACTTGCTCCACCTCAGGTCCGGCTTCAAAGGAGGCTGCACCACCAACCGAGGCCGCCTCGCCACTAAACAACCCGACCCTCGACGACACGAAGGAATTCTGGAGCAATGCCCGCAAGAACGCAACCCCTCCACCGACCGAGGCCGCACCGAAGACCAACCCGACTCTGGACGACACGAAAGACGTATGGGCAACCGCCCGCAAGAGCGCAGAGGAGCGTGCCGAATGCGACCGCAAAGCCAAGAAGGCGATCAGCCACAAGTTTGTTGGCTCGCGACTGAACGACATCATCGATGAGAGGGTAGTCTGGTGGGCGGAGGCGAAGTCGAACGCCGAGATGACGCTCTGGGAGGCGCAGCAGAGAAGCCAGGAGGAGAGAAGGACTTGGTAATTGGGCTGTGCGATTGGGTCGAGGGAGTGGAGTCATGGTTGCGACTCAGGCTTAGAGGATCGGGTGCTGCGTGAGGCAGAGTGAATTGGAAAGGAGTGGTCGAAAAGCAAAGGTACCGGGTTTTGTCCGGCATTCATGTACGGTACGCTAGCGAGGTTGGGTCATGGATCACATGAAAGTTTTGTTGGGAATCAAGTTTGTTTTGGGATGGTTGTCGGCCACATCTGGTTGCATTGCGAGTCATAAATGCGTAATGCGTAATGTACAGAGATGGGAACCTCGTCCATTTCGTCCTTGCCACAAGACCTGCCGGAACATCCAACAATCCCCTTGACCTGTCCACCAGTGTTGTCGAAAACCCTTGGACTCTCATCTCGCTCACCTACAGAGTAAGCGATTGTAGCGCCTGCTGTTCCTCCTTAGCTCTCGTCAGCCCGAAGGTGGAGGTGGAGGTGTGCAATCCGTAGGATGTTCGCCTTGGCTGCGTATACACATCTTGATAGGAGTGCATTGATAGTCCGCGTTGACGTCGTAATGCCGATAGGGCTGCAATACACCACCCACCGAAGTGCAAAATGCTTCCTCGATCCCGTATGGAGATGTGGCGTACGAAGAGCCCGAGGCATTAGCTATAAAACAGACAGCTTAGAGTGCAGAGTTAGGTCTGGATGTGCAGCAGTCTCGGTTCTGGACGGACTTACGGGACAATCCTCAGGGTCGTCGCCTCCGCCCTCGCCTCCGCCGTCGTCTCCGCCATCGTCTTTGCAT
This sequence comes from Zymoseptoria crescenta, assembly GCA_026122155.1. Classification (NCBI taxonomy): domain Eukaryota; kingdom Fungi; phylum Ascomycota; class Dothideomycetes; order Mycosphaerellales; family Mycosphaerellaceae; genus Zymoseptoria; species Zymoseptoria crescenta. The sequence goes on from JALRMM010000547.1 coordinate 7,853, forward strand.
TTGCTTTTGTCTTTGCATTTGCTTTTGTCTTTGTTCTTGCTAGAGCCTTTGTTTGGGTCGCTTCTTGGGCTGTTTGAATGAGCCTCCCTTTTTCTTGCTTGCGGATTCGGGGCAGTCGAGCTGCTGGAATTTTATGCCATTCGAGAGGTCGGAACAGGCTGACGCGTCAATGATATCGTTGCCTTTCATGCAGACGTAGGGTGTAGCTTCGATCGCTTCGACTTGATCTGCTAGCACGTCCGAGCCAAGCAGGACGGAGACCGCGAAAATGAGAGCGAAGGCTGTCATGGTGGTAGGAGATGTTGAATTAGGGCTTAATCTTGTTTTGATCAAGATATGTGTCCTCAAATGTTGGCGGGTTGGAAGGGAAGGGATGGTGAAAAGTGTCGAGATGGTCAAACGTATATATATCGAGCGTCAAGTCACGCCATTGTAACCACGAAACCCGAGTCTTGGTCTCTGACCACCTCGCCATTGCAGATCCAGTTCAAGCTATGCGAGGACTGAGTTGCTGGAGCCGTGCGATACGAGGACGTTGCAAGGCATTCCCCTCTACATGGAACTCATCGCAAGATACTGCCACGATCATACTTGCTCTGGGCAAGCCGGACATCCGGTACGCACGGCATGCAAGCGCATTGGGTGTTCACGATTCGAACTCAGCCGGGGGTTCGAATGACTGACTACCAGGAAGAAGGTCAATCGGTCGCTGGGCACACCCTTGTGGCTGCAAACGAGGCGACCTCTCTGATGCGCTCGCACATCTCGTAAAGAGGTCTGGTGGTAGATGTCAAGACACATCGTGAAACTTGAACCGTCATACGCACCGCTGCGGACCAGATATGGACTTGGACCATCCGCCTTTCCTTCATCGCCATACTTGCCGGCCAGCCAGACCAAGATTGCCGAAGAGTCGTTGAACAGCTTCCCATCGTCAACGAGGCACGGGACCTCACCTCGAGGATTGACAGTGAGGTATTCCTCTGAATGTTGCTCGTCGGCCGGCAGGTCAAAATTTACTTCGTTGAGAGGTATGCGAAGGATCGAGGCGAGAAGCCGGATTTTGTAGCTATTGCCGGAAGCGGCGGAGGTGTAGAGTGTTGCTGTCATCTTTGAAAACTAGCAGAGATAAGCAACTTGTGTTTGAAAGCAGTCGGATCCACGGGATGTCTGGTCATATGAATTCGGCATTCGCGGTCCTCGATTGCACCATTCTAAGCTCCATGGCGCAGCTTTGAAGATAGCCGGACCAAGATCGTTGCAGATCGCCCGCTACGAAAGCATCGCTTGTTCCGACGCAAGTTGATGAATTATTGCCCGGCAATCTTGAGTGGTCAACGGATGAGAGTTGTATCTGATGTAATTTACGTCAAACGGACCCAGCACCTTGAGGGCAATAGGAGGACAATCCAAGCGTTTTCACAGTAGCCGCGACACGTCGCAAAGTAGGTGTTGCCAACAGGACAGAGTGTGGTGTTTTTGAGTATATTTACAACCAAACCATATCCTGTCCTCCTTTCTTGCAATGCAAGGCATTCGATCCAGCTTTCTGCTCCTCCTCCTTCCTCAACCTGCTCCTTGACTTCCGCCACTTATCTCAGCTCTTCCGTTCGCCCATATCCATCTAGTACTGGCTGGCCGCCTGCTGGCAAGCCTTCAGTTGGTCCAGATACCATCCGCAGATGGTCAAGCTCCCTTGGTTCTGGTCCATGCACTGGCGAAAGTTGTTGATGTCGTTCGCGCAAGCACCCTGGGCAGCGTTGGACTGGCTCATCGCGGAGCTCTGGTACATGCCGTTGTCCTGCTGATCAGCGGGCGCAGCTTGCTCTTGCTGGGCGTTGCTACCGCCACCGAACCAGCCGCCGACCGCGTGGCCGATGGAGGACCCGACTGCTACACCGCTGTAGAGGGAGGGATGTTAGTGGCGGGGTCTGGTGTGATTGTCAGACACTTTACAGATTGGACTTACGCGGCGGTGCTGGCCATCTGGCCGAAGAGTCCGGAGCCACCGCTCTGGGCTTGAGGAGGAGCCGGAGCCTGTGGTCGCTGAGACTGCGCGGCGGATGTCGATGCTGGGCGGGCTTGGGTCGGTGGTGTCGGGCGCTGTTGAACAGTTGGGCGCCTTGGGGCGGAAGCTGGTCCACGAGATTGGCGAGGCATGATGTTCGAGTTGAGGGTGTTGTTGAGATTGTTGGCGTTCGTCGATGTATAGTCGAAGGTGAGATGGTGAAGTGGACGATGGCGAAGAAAGCTCGGGAAGTCGGCTAGTCGATGGAAGCTCGGATTTGAGTGGCGTTGATTGGTTGCAGCATCAAATTTTGGCCTGTCACATGTCGAAACTTAGAACTCGATTTGATTGAGCATTTGAGGGATCGATCCAAGCGACTCGAGCGATGAGGTACCTAGAATTACCAACAAGCCAGCAGCAGCACATGGTGTGATTATGTCGCGGATACAGGACCTTCAAAGTTTCATGACTCTCTGCAGCTCAGCAAAGGTGCAAGAAGACGGACGGATTTCAGAAGGACAGTGTTGACGTTTTGACTGTGCTCACGACCATGGCGGTCACGATTGATGATCTTTGCAGCGGACAATGTCTGCTACTTGAACGAAAGGACGCTCGCAGCACAGAGGCAGCTGATAGACATGCTCATGCTTCCAGTCGTCGAGCTACACGTGCTTGGAAGGAACCTTCAACTTCAAAAAGGAGTACTCACGAAGCGAGGATCCAGTATAGAGCATCGGACAGTTCAGGAAGTGATTGCATTGCATTACGTGAAGAAGCTGATGCGTACGTTCTCAAGGCGTGTCGTGGAGGATCGATCGAGCAGACATTCGTCAAAGATGGAGATATGGCTGGGATGGTAGAACGAGGAGATGCTGGATGAATGTCGGGATATGAGATGATGTGTCGTGGATAACGCTGCTCTGCCTTCGCTCATAGAATCGTGCACTTGGACTTCTTCGCCTTTGCGATCGGTCGTGGGCTGATCACAGCTCTGGGGATCCAAAATCAGCATGGGTTCGCACTGGAGCAAATGTCCGCATGTACTCACTTGATCGCCTCGTCGAACACGCTCTTCAGATTTCGCTGTGTAAGGGCGGAGCACTCCAAGTATTTCACCGCCTTGATATCCTTGGCTACCTGAACCGCCTGCTCGTACTGGATCGGGGCCATCTTTCTTTGCCGAAGCTGCTCGCGAACTTCGGGATCGTCTCGTAGATCGAGCTTGGTGCCGACGAGAATGATGGGAACGCCGGGTGCGTGGTGCTCGATCTCGGGGTACCACTGGGGAGCAATGATCAGCTACGCGAACATAGGCACCTCATTGCTAGACTCACCTTCGCCTTGACGTTGTCGAAAGATGACGGGCTGACAATCGAGAAGCAGATCAGGAAGACGTCTGTCTGAGGGTATGACAAGGGTCGAAGTCGATCGTAATCCTCCTGTCCGGCGGTATCCCAGAGTCCTAGACTTATCGGCTTGTTGTCTACCATCACACTCGCGGAGTAGTTGTCGAAGCTGGCAAGGGATCAGCGGAGGAGCACTTCCAAGCACAGTCGAGAATCCACCCTTACACTGTAGGTATGTATTCGCCTGGAAAGGCATTTGTTGTGTAGGATATCAAGAGACATGTCTTCGACGAGTCAGCCAAGTGTTCTCGTCACGTCCATCTCTTCGCGATCTCCGACATACCTTGCCAACAGCACCATCACCCGTCACCACGCACTGTCAAGGGTATATCAGCGATTGTGTTGCACCACCTCATGGGTTGTGCTGCTGCCCACCTTCAGCGATTGTGTTGCCTGAGTTGCCATTTCCGCGAGCGCTATGTATCACTGCTGCAGTCTTGTGTATCGAGAAGAGGTCTCCGATTGTGCTACGTCGAAAACCGACCTCACGATTCTCCTCCGTTCGACGTCGGTCTAGCGAGTGGTCCTGCACGGGCGCGTGTCTCGTGGCGATCGATCGGCCGGTGGTGCGGTCCTTTGCTCTCTTCAAGTGCTGGTGGTGCAGATGTTTTCTACTCGCAGTATCGCTCGCTCAAATGGGGGTGGGCTTGTAAGTTGGCTGGCTCCGGTCGGGGTACTTCGTAGCAAGATGAGAAGACCAAGCAGCACAGCAGTGTCGTTGGCGATCGGGGGTTCAACAGATGATGAAGGGACGGCCCGCCGGTTGATCTCTCCGAACCGATTGATGAGATCTGTCTGGGTCAAAGAGGGGGTGTACACCACGCGTTGGTCTCGTGTTGGGCTAGGTGGTTTTACAATACCATGGGCGACGTCAATACGTGAAGTAGACAGGAATGAAGAGCTGAACAGACGGCTTTTTGCGTGCGGTGAGGTAGATCCTGGCCTCGCCGCTGGCCAGCATGCAGCCAAGACCTGCGAGCGATGTGCAGGGCACGATAAGATGGGGTAGACTTTGAACTGCATTCTGTCTTCTACTGATGACATCCTCCTCACGTGTCTGAGTGAATCAATGCCATCTCCGTTGTTATGATTGCCTCTGCTTGATGTATGTTCTTCCATAGACTCAGATATGTACATCGTCCTCGCTGAGCGCCTTGAGGTCCATCTTGAAGCTGCAAGTCCGGCGACTCAGTCCGACAGCAGAGCATGCATGCCGCTAGTAGTACTGCCGAACGCCAACACAGCATACGACAGCCGGAGCCACAGCGTCCTCTCCGCCTCGACCTCCGTCCCTTGGCTCGATCGTATGCGATACACTTTCCATCGTCTGAGGTGCATCTTCTGGAGCCTGGTGCATGCTCGCCGCTGGAGTGGAGTAGTGGATTGCTCGTCTAGCCTTATGCAATCTCTCATGCTGGCGTCGAAGAGTGGGGATGTCTTGCGACCGTTTCTGGCCTGCGCCATCTCAGTCTGGTCATGTTGGCCTGCGATGGCTGGGTCAGCCATCTCGGCATGACCAACTCACGCTGCTTTCTCAGCACTGATCTTCTCCAATGCCTTCCTCTTCCGCTGGATATCAGCGAGCTCGGTATCTCCAACCTCAGCCTTCCGCTTCTTCTCAATATCCGCCAGCTCCGCCATCTTCTCCACAATCGTCGTCTTGAGATCTCCCGTGCCATCCTTCCTGCTCAGCACCTCTGCAAACCACTGCTCAATCTCTTTGTCCGCCTCTGTATCCCCTGCGTAGACATCGTATCCAATACCGCTCCTCACGTAGTCTCTCAAGTCCTCCGTATCCGCCACGTCGGCAAACTTCATGAACGCACCCACGCCAGCCATGAACACCGCTCCCACATTCAGCGTGGCCAGGAAGAGAGCCTCCGCAGCGTCCAGTCCACCCTCAGCTTTCGGCGGTGTGTTTGACGGTGTAAACTTTGGCAGCTCGATGTTTGCATCTTTGCCGATCGTCGGTTTTAGCTGCGAATACATTGCCAGCTTCTTCTTCCTCAATGCACGTCGCGTCACCAGGGCAGTCAAGCAGGTGAACGCAAGTCCTCCGAAGAACATGGCATTTTGGCGACGGGCGCGATGTGCGGCGTCTATTCGTTGCGGTGGGGGGAGAGGTTGTGATGGAACAGAGTCGAGTCCCTCCTTGAGCTTCGCATTCTCAGCAAGCTGATTGTTGACCTGCGTGCGGAGGTCGCCGGGCGCGAAGTACTTCTCCCACCACGACGACATTCATGCGATGTCTCCGGAAACGCGACGAAGGGTGTTGAGGCTGGATGATCGATGAACCACTTACGAACGACAACAGTTCCAAAACAGCTTACCCAAGCCGAAGCGACGGGTAAAGCCGGCCTTTGAAGAAGGCCCTGGTTCTTCGACGTCTTCAATGAAATGTCGAGCTTCATATATATGTTGCCACACCATTTCTCCACGCCCTATTCCTTTCTCTGAACACTGAACACAATGGCGGCCCTCAGGACACCCTCACGACGAATTCTCTCCTCCGCAGCCCGCGAGACTAGGCAATCCTCATTCCCCCCACAGAACCGCACCTTTGCCACAACAGTCACCGATGCGCCTCCTCCAACAACGACTCAATCAGCACCTCGACCCGCCACCGCATTCTCCGATCGTCTCAACAACGGACCCTCTTTCAACGACTTCGTCGCACCCAAGCAAGAAGAACCACTATCACAAGAAGACGTTCACGAACTCCGAACCGTCCAAGTCGGACCGGCAGGCCGGAAACGTGAACACACCCGACTCCCCGAATGGCTCAAGACACCGATCCCCTCCAACGACAACTTCAAACGGATAAAGAACGACCTTCGCGGCCTAGGTCTCCACACCGTCTGCGAAGAAGCCCGATGTCCCAACATCAGCGACTGCTGGGGCGGATCCAACAAGTCCGCCGCGACCGCGACAATCATGCTCATGGGCGACACCTGCACCCGCGGCTGCCGCTTCTGCAGCGTCAAGACATCCAACAAACCCGCGCCTCTCGACCCTCACGAACCGGAAAACACCGCCGAAGCGTTGAAGAGATGGGGACTGGGTTACGTGGTGCTCACGAGCGTCGACCGCGACGATCTAGCGGATGGAGGAAGCCACCACTTCGCCGAGACAATCATCAAAATCAAGCAGAAAGCCCCGCAGATCCTCGTGGAAGCTCTGACGGGTGATTACGCGGGTGATCTGGAGCAAGTCGCGCTCGTAGCCCGCAGCGGACTGGACGTCTACGCGCACAACATGGAGACGACGGAGGAACTCACCCCCTCCGTCCGCGACCGAAGGGCAAAGTACCGACAATCGTTGGAGGTGCTGAAAGCGGCAAAGGAAGCGAAACCAGACCTCATCACCAAGACCTCCATCATGCTGGGACTGGGTGAGACGGAATATCAGCTCTGGCGCACACTCAAGGATCTTCGCGCGGTGAACGTGGATGTCGTTACGTTTGGTCAATACATGCGACCCACGAAGAGACATATGAAGGTTCACGAGTATGTGACTCCGGCCACGTTTGAACTATGGAGACAGCGGGCGCTGGACTTGGGATTCTTGTACTGTGCGAGCGGACCGTTGGTGAGGAGTAGCTACAAGGCGGGAGAGGCGTTTATTGAGAACGTGTTGAAGAAGAGGGCGAGGCATAGCTCGCTTTTGGCGACGGAAGGGGTCAAGGACTTGGGGGCGTTTAAGAGTGCGTAGATCGTGGTGTTGGTGGGGGCGAAGATACGGAAATATGGCGAGGAGGTACGGCGTCGTACAGCATTGGATAAGAGGCGGTCTGGAGTCCATGGGAGGGAATCTTCATCATGATATATAGCGAGGCGTTCAAATCACAAGGCACAGTGAGGCACTCAACTGCCGTTATTGTTGCGATAATCCTGGTCTTCGCTGTGAGTGCATATTGCGCACGGACTCAACTTGTTCTTGCCCTTCCAAACCTCGCACGTCTCACACTAACATCACTCCGCTGAAGGACAGAGGGAACGTGCGACAGACGAGGGAGAACAGCTTTGGGCTGATGCATGTGGTTCATGGCTGAATTGATTCTATCCTCCTGTTATGGGATTCTACACTGGTTCCACCTCCCATACGCTATGCTTTCAAGCCGCGCCGCCTACGACAAGCCTACGACAAACTAAACCTCCTCCTCAACACGCCCAACACCCTCGACCGTTTCCGCTGGGGTATACGAATAGGAAACATCTGTCCGCGCTCCGGGTCCGGAGTCTCCTCCCCCTTCAACACATCCTCGAGGTCCAAATCGCCTTCATCGTCCACATCCGACTTCCACCACCCCTTCACCCTCCTCGCACCAGACGACGAAGCCTTCGTACTTTTCGACGTCATACTTTTCGCCAACGGTGAACCCTCAGGTTCCATCGAGTCGACCCTGAGATTCCCCCCTTCCGCGTGGCCTTCGCTCTCCTCGTCGTCGTCAGAGTGAAGCAGTTCCTCCACCATTCCCCGCGTCCACTCAGCCTCCACTCTCAATTGCCCAATCGCCCAATTCGCCAATTCCGGCGCGACAAGCGTGTCGCCCGAGTCGTCGGGGAAGGAACGCAGAACGTCGCCTTCGAGATCCATGAGGTCCAGAGCGCGGGTGCAGCGGCATTCGACTTGTTCCTGCCGCTGCTCTGCTGTGGTGGAGAGGTCTTTCCGTCGAGAGACGAGGGAAGTCCAGGATCGATTCGGCTTGATTGAGTTCTGGCGGTCGGAGGGACATTCCGTGCCGGACATGCGCGAGGCGCGAGACCGAGCGCAGACGTGGTTGTCCATTTCCTCCCACGTCGGCGCCTCCGCGGTCGAAGAAGGAGTGCTGGACACCGAAGCGGAGCGATCATTCGTGCGACCTCTACCTCGTAGCCGACTGGAGTGATCCTGCTGCGGTTTGCGACGGAGGCGTTGGCTGCGTCTTTCGGCGACGAGACAGCGGAGGGTGGAGAGGTCGAGGATGTCCTTTGCGATGGGGATGACGTCCACGGCGGCGATGCGGTTGGAGGAGAGGAGGCGGTTCATGCGTTTCGTCAGGTCGGTGGAGATTTGTAGGATGAGGTCGCGACTGGCGGTGGGGAGGGTGGTGAGGGCTCCGCAAGGGGTTGAGGGGGAGGTGTGGGTGTCCATTTTTGAGATTGAGGGAGTTGTCGAGAGATGTTTTGGTGAGGAGTTGTGGGAGTGTAAAGGAGTGTCGGAGAGAGGACGAGGTGAATAGATGCGTCCCTCGGGAAAATGGGAGAGAGAGTGGAGAGTGTTTGGAATCCAGCTAATCGTGAGCTGTTTCGTGACGGCACAATTCAACCAGCGGTACTACGCCAAAATTCGTCTGATCGCGTCCATGATTCTTCACAATTCGTATCCAAGAAATTGCCGAGTCCCAGCCGTGGTATCGAACCACAGATAGAGTGAAGTCGGGGACGTGGTAGAGGGATGAGGATCCAAACCAAATGTAGTGGGAGGGCAAGACGACGTTTTGGGTGGGACGTCGGTGGGTGAATAATGATCCTCCCACCCCGTATGATGCAGGTCCACTGGTCCAGCCTGGCAGCGGTCCACCTTCTCGGGTCCGACGGACTTTGGTTTTCTAGATGCTGACTTTGCAAAATCACGCTCCTCGCTCGGAAAGGTTGATAAGGGACGAGGGAGGGCTCCGCGCCGGTTATCCAGAGGGTTGGTGTACGAGGCAGTGAGGTGGGGGTGAGCTAGGGAGACTAAGGTAGTGTAGTGGAAGAATACGGAAGCTTAAAATGTGCGGGAGGGTGGTTCCCGTCGTGTGATGCCGATGAAGCGTGTGGAGCCGTGATGGACGGGATCGTGATGATTGTTTTATGCGATGCGATTTGCACTTTGCTTCATGATCGCAGCAGGAGATGGGGTTAGGTTGCTGGAAGGGCATTCATTATGTTTCGGAATGCTTGGACAGTGTGGATCCTTTACCTGACTCTCGAAGACAATCGCACAACAGCAAATCTCATACGCCTTTGTCTCCTGCTGAAGGGCGGGCTTTGGTGTAAATCGTGGTCACGAGCAGGAGAAACAATGGATTTCATTCTCCATTATTGATGATGACAACATACATTTCATTCGGAATCTCTGATCGATGCGTCCAGGAGCTTGTTGTACTGTAGGTTGTGATTATTGCGCATGAAGTACGACCTTCGGACCTTGTAATCTGCTCGCCCGAGCTCGGTTCAAGACGTGTGCCGTGTCCGCAATCAGCGAAGAGCAGTAGGGCCGAGTCTGAACATCATCCTTTCCGCTGTTTCTCCATGGAGCAGGATGGCCGGTGGTCTTCGTCATCATTCCTTGACGAGGCTGAAGAAGATTCTCCGGCGAGGAGCGTTGCCGCAATCATCTTCCCTGTCCGCAACTCCCGATCCCAATAAACCCCTGACCTGGCAGACCTCGGCGCTCGCCGGCGAACAAATCGTCCCAAGAACGTGACAGACATGACGACCCGGCACACTTCATCCCGGGCGTGGTTCGCGGTTCGCACGTGTGTACAATGTGAAGTCCGCGTTGATGATCATCACTGACACCCGTCTTCGTCGCCGCCACAGACGTGAGAAAACTGGTTTGATCGGACCGAAGTGAGATTCCATCACTCTTCGGGCGAGGATATTTAAGCTTTGCGATAAGCTCTTGCCAAGGCTTTGCTTGTTTCGCTCGCTCGCTCGCTGGTTGAAGGGTGGTGAGGTGGTGCAGAGTTTGGAGTTGTTGGTGGAAGACGGCTGCTGCGAAGATGTGGAGGCAATGTGAGGTTGAACCAATGACTGAATCGACTTCGCTCTGTACAACACGCCTATTAATTTACCCCCAATTCTCACTGAGCGGTGGACGCATTACCTCCTCGCCTACAACATGGTCGTCGCCCCCCAATAATCAAAACTCCAATCCGCCCTCTGAAAACTCCCCGGTCCCTCTCCTGCGAATCCCCACCTCCGGCAATTCCTTCTTCTCACTCGCCCTCCTCGCATCACTCCCCTTCCTGCCCGCCTTCACAACCGGCACCCCCGCCTCCCCATCCCGATTACTCCTCCAAAACCCTCCATCCTCAAACCACTCCTCCTTCCACACCTCCACCTCCCCCTTAACCCTCTCCAGCGCCTCCTCGCCTCCCTTCCACGCCGCTTTCCGGTGCGGCGAACTCACCGCGATGAGGATGGACTCCTCGCCAATGTCGACTTGACCAAGGCGGTGGGTAATCGCGATGGAGGTTAGGTTGTGTTTGGTGAGGGTCTGGCGGGCGAGGGTAAGGAGGGTCTTGAGCGCGAGGGAGGGGTAGGTGGTGTAGGCGAGGTGGGTGATGGGTTTGGAGGCGAAGGAGTCGCGGGTGGTGCCTAGGAGGGGAAGGTCAGCATTTTCTCTATTTTGTTCGTTATGTGAGAAGGTTGCTTGAGAGAAGGCGTTGTTCGAATCGGACGTGCTTCGATGCGGTACTGCCTTGCTGGAACTCACCTGCGAATAGCACTACTGCCCCTGCTTTGGGGCTCTTGACTCTTGCCATTTGTGCGCTTGCATCGAGAGGGTCGTAGGTGAGAGAGACGTAAAGATTCGGCTCGCTGAGGGACTGTTCGCCTTCGAACTGCTGCTTCGGCTTATCGGGAGCCATTCTTGCCAGCGACACACTTTCGGGGGATCCAGGGTGGGATCTAGATTTATGGGAGGTCTTTCTTGCTTGCGCTCCCCTCGTGTCGAGGACGTTAAGTTCGAGCTCCTCGAAGACAAGTCTTGCAGGTATGCTCAAGACCGGTCCGGGTTGTGATGTTTAGCGGGTCGCAAGTGTAACGTTTCGTTCCTCGCCGGAAAATCGATGTATATCCTCGCAGCGTTTCGGGGGCAAAGCCAACCTACATATATAACATGTACAAAAAGCGGTGAACGTAAAATCGATGTAATAATAGACGTGAAGAAGTAACTCGACGATGACTTTGACCATGTGAACAGGGATGCTTGTCGCTTAAAGCTTGCCGAGAGCCGATCCGATCGTCGGACCCGACATGCTCTTGCCGAACACTTATCAATCTTCGACATCACCTTGCCTTAACAACATCACCTAGTCGGTGATTGTTTTCCTTCGACCGTATCGGTGGTCTGTCTCGGAGCCCTGTCCTGCTCCTTGAATTCTTCCCGGGATGTGCACCGGCTGGAATGACTGGAAGGGTACATAAAGCGAATCAAGGCCTATAAATACAGTGTCAACCTTTTATCGCTCAATTCAGTGCTTGTGGTGCTCTGCCTCCTCTTCCTCTCATTCCTGCTCATCCTCTCGCATCCACCTGCCACTCCGTTTTCGTCCACCTTTCCAACATCCCGCACTCGCACCGACTCGCCTTGCGAACACAGCCGCTGCATACATCCAATGCGATCATCCTGTTCCATCTCCAGATCTGCTTTCGCTGGCACATTCAACAGACCTGCACTTTTCCAGTCAAACATGAAGCTGTACATCTACGCATTCCTCGCCACCATCGTCGCTCTAGCAAGCGCCCGCAAGCCCGTCGACGCGTTCTCTTGCGCAGAAGCAGGAGTTGGAAGTCTATTGTTCTTTGTATGACAGCTGCTAGGTCCGCATCACTGACCGATTCACGACTGGGAAGTTCCGCGGGCTGGCCATGCTGTGGTGAAGAGGACTGGGGATGCGCGAGTGATGATACATTTCACTGTATGTCAAGCCTACGGTAAGGTACTGTTGATTCGTGAAGGCCAGACGAGTAGCACTCTGGAGGATACTCCATCCATGCTTCGACAACACCCTTTTGCGGTTTCTCAGTATAGCGTGTGTCAACAACTCCGGGCACGTCCGTGCTTATTGTGTAAACTTGCTGCAGCATCTGGTTTGTGTGTGCGCAGGAATCCCAGCCGGGTGCTGCATTGGCTATCGACTGGCGGAGTGTGATCAACATTATTGCCTTCATCCTAACACTCGTCGCCACAGCTGCGTGATATTTGGACCGCGGGCGATAATTCGGTAGATTAATCGCAATACTGCTTCTATCGGATTAGTATTGCAGGCAGAGATCGGCCTATTCATCTGCTTGGTCTTGTCTTCGCTGTTCGCTGTGAGATCGTATTGATATCCATGGAGTCCTTGGCCAAAGTCAAGTGATGTCGACCTAGGCAGGCGACACGAGAGAAGTTCAGTGTCACGACGTGAAGAGTACCTTACATCGGTAGGAGTGCCTCGATGATGACTCGGAAGGATCCCTGCACGCAATTGCAAGGATGAAGTGTCGTCGCTTGAAAGCTTGCCGAGAGCCGATCGCGGTCCGACGAAGCTCCAGAGTGGCCAACCGGTCGAATTCCGCATTTCCCGATTTCCGAAAATCGTGTTAGCGCGAAATCCCGCTAAGACATGCCCGTGTAAGCA
>JALRMM010000548.1:0-20608 GCA_026122155.1 Zymoseptoria crescenta
TCTTTATATCTACGAAAATCGCGCTAACGGAGGATCGCGTTTTCGGAAATCGGGAAATGCGGAATTCGACCGGTTGGCCACTCTGGGCCTACCTAGAAGCTCGCACGCTAGGCGCAACATGACGCGCACATTATTCGAACATACGGTGTGAAACATCTTCCACCACTCTCTCAGCCTGGTGAGCCGGTCCCAAGCCGGATCTACGCATCCGAGGAACCAACAGACTATTACACTTTACATATCCAGTTAGAAGACGCTAAACACAAGACTCAAGATCGACCGTTTGGGCTCTTAGACCTCCCAGATGAGCTCTGGGCCAAGATCGGCAAGATGGTGATTAACAATCTACCGTCCATTAATGTTGCGCTGCCTCCCCCGAAGTCGTACCTTGGGTCCGATTCTACGAGGGACGATGACGGTCGATACTACAGCTGCCACTCAACATACTTTAAAGACAAGCTGTGCACTCCGGACTTCCAGACTCCCGCCGTGCTTCAGACGTGCTCCGCGCTCAGAAACGAGCTAAGACTCTACTACTACGCTAGCAACAAGGTTGGGGTCGCCATGAGTCTCAAAGGTTTCTCCAGTTCTGCAGCCTTCACGCATGTCGGAAATTACTTGCAAGCGATCGGTCCAGCTGCTCGACGTCAGCCCGTGGCCTTCTCGGTTGTTCGGGACCCAATCTCTCGCTCGTGGCTTTCCGAACGGGTCCCGAAACTCCTGTACGGATATGGATCAGACCCTGGTGGGTATGAACCATACTCTGACCGTGAGATCCCTTTCACGGTGGAGACTATCCGGAAGCCTTGCCTCGAAGATCATGACGGAGCTGGCGATTGTGGGAAAGATACGATTTGGTGGAAGATTCATTTTGAGTGATGGTCGAGCGTACTTGGGTTAGCAGGAGCAGACGTTGGGCAAGGAGGGGGAAGACGATAACGGCGTCAGGCGAGGATCAGACCGTACGGGTGAAAATATTGTGCCGGACGCAGCGGGTGAAAGAAATAGATTGAGCACTTGCATGAATAGCCTTTGTACGAGCGAATTTACTCAGGCCGGTCCTTTGCTACGGCTTCTGTTTGTCTCCGATATTCTTCAATACCTTACTCCGTACTTAATTCATCGTTGCTTGAACAGACAGCACTCCTACTTCCTGGTCCTGCATCATCCCTTCAGTAGGAGTCCGTCCCGTCCTCGTCATATCCCAGGAGAAGTCTCTCGTATCATTGATCTCTGTAGCTCAGTCGAGCAGTGCACTCTTTGCTAACTTAGGCGCGAGGGATCAAAGAGCTAGAGCAAACAGGAATGTCAATTTTGGAGTCTTGAAGAGGCCATTAAGTTAGCAGGACGCCTAATCGCCACCATACCCGGCATTGGCATTTAGTCGTCTTGGTCAAGCAACTGCTGCAGTGCATGCACCTGTCTCAACGTGTTGCCCGCGAGGTCGATGTTATCATCAGACCAACTCCAATGTCCTTGCTATTAAGCTGCCTTGCACCATGACTTGCTACCGTACATGCTCCGCTCCGGCTAACTTGTCTGCCACCGTACATGTACACAGCGCGCAGCTTACCTGCTCGGTCATGTTCACTGTCCTACTACGATACACACACATGTTGCACGAAGTTGCCTGCTGGGATCTGAGTGAGCAATCTATCGTGGGCCGTACGACAGACTAGTCGCCCACCGGCGAGTGACCTGCCATCATCTCCACAGGCTATCCCTCGTGGTCTGACCGTCGTCTTTGCGCTCGAGATTGATGGCTGGGACAGGAGATCGCACAGAGTTTATCTGCTCTGCGCCATCACTATGGTTAGGCGTGCACTGCTTGGCGAACCTTGGTGACGTGACGTTTAAACTTTGGCGCTAGTCTATTTTATTCATGTGCATATCCATGAAAGTTCTGGCTTCGGTCTCGATATCCACTTCCTCTCCTCAATACCTGACAGAAGATTAGCACGACTGTGGAGACCGAGGAAGACGATTTTGGATAATTCAGACTGTAGTTGTCTTCCTCGGTCTCCACATAAATTATCCAACGCTACTAGGTTGGACAGGGTTGGCCGCGTGGGACATGGAAATGATGCTGGGAATAAAGCAGTCTCGAGTCTACGGCATCGAGTGGCGGGACGTGACATGGGAGATCACGTTTATATGAAGACTGACGTGCCGACTTTGCTGCCACTGCTTCAGACCGCGAAGACTTTGGCCCAGTACGATCGAATGCAGTACCGATACCCAGATTCATCGTGTCAAGCGGCAGTCCTACCAACACGCAGCATACAGTAGCTATTCTGCCATATCATGCGAGAGAGAGTACAAGGGCGCAGTCAACACGTTGGAAGAGATTCAGCACGCAGGTCAACACGCTTGCCTCAGATTTCCGACGCGGTGGCAGGACTGATGTCGATTCAAGGGTGAGAGGTACGAGAGCAATGGAATTCAGGACAGGAGAGCTGGAAGGGCTCCGATCCTACACGAAGATACCGCAGTATCTTATGAGCGCCAGGACAACAAAATGCGAAAAGTTTAAGATACCTCCACTCTGCAGCTCGTTTCCTTCTCATCGTACCGCATCTGGAATCTTCGTCTCCACGATCCCCCCAGACTCTAAGACATCTCCATATGCAGGCAAACGATCCGCAAGCAAACAGCTTCCCCATACCTATTATGTGCCCTCCTGATATTGAACAGGAACGAAATATTTCACTCCCCGCCTTTTCCTTCTCAACTTGCGTCTTTGATAGCTTTGCGATATGCATTCACCACATGAGCACGAGAGGATAATGACGGAGACAACTAACGACGGCCAAGAGACTCCCTCAAACACAATGACCACCCGTATTGATTTGCCACAAAGTCCATCGCGTCTCGAAGACAGCTCACAAAGACCTCCCGACACAGCAACGACCCAAGAGCAGCAGGTATTCCGCCTACTTGATCTGCCCAACGAGCTCTGGATCGAAATCGGCAACATGGTCATCAGCGACATCCCTGCAACGGATGTCAGTGTCATTTACTTCTGTAGCCGCGAGGAAGGACCGCCAAAGAACTACGCCCCCGATGCGGTCCGTGAACACAAAGGCTGCGGGCATTTCGAATTCAATCTTCGGCCTCCCGCTATTCTACAGGCTTGTACCGCACTGAGGAACGAGCTTCGTAACGGCTACTATCGTGACAAGATCTCCATTACCTGTATGTGGTTCTCGGCGCCTTGTCATGAGACTTACAGGGACCTTGGACGGTTCCTACGAAGTATGGGCCCAGAAGCTCGGCGTCAGATCACAGCAGTCTCCGATGATAGTTACTTTCCAAAGGCAGGTCCAGTGCCGAAGCCCGAATGGAAGCGTTTCATGGAGTGGGATGTCGAGATGATGTTGGTGCCAGTGCGGGTCGTTGACCCTGAGGAGGTGGATTATGATGAGATCTGGTACGAGATCGTGTTCATTTGAGGTGCGGTGATTTTCTGTAGCGTACCAGATAGATGACACGGCTCAGCTATTCCGCTCAAATATCGTGCGCCCCATGGTACTGAGTCTGTGACTCCTTGCTACCTCCGTGGGTCCGCTCAAAGTGCACCACACGACTCGGATCTAAGAGGCTTGGATTGCACGGTCCAAGCTAGAGATCGACGGTGTTACTGCCGAGATTTACGGTGTTGCTGCTGCGTTTGTGGTCTCGGCTCGCATGCGTTCCCGACAAGGAGTCCTGTTCTCACGCGCAGACTGCACACTCCAAGCCACCGAAGTCCGAGTCCTCTGGTGCACTTTGGGCGGGGCCATAAAAGTAGCCCACTGGTCTGCTTCTCCGATCGAGTTCAGGGGCAAAGCTTACCATGGAGAAGAGCAACCTGAAGTGCGTCACAGAGGCAAGTCGTAGCGTGTCGATTATTTAACATCATGTCCTCCGTCTCTTCTACACTCCTTCGCCTCAGACACCGACTGCTGGTCTCCTGTTATTCTTAGAGCTACAAATTGAGCACTACTGCGTACTAATCCTTCGTATAAACTACAGTATGGAAGCCCACGAGGTGTGAGCCTTCTTCGTTCATCCGACAGCATCCAATGCATGGCTAACTAGTCACAGCACTCGACCGTAGTCAAAAGCTCTGCACTTGAAGGTCGACAAAGGGCTTGCAGGTATGAAAAGGATTTGTGAGGTTTGGGAGGTCAAGTTGATTCGAGACAGGCATTGCATCCTGCGAGCGGTTAATATGGTCCCAGGCAATTCGTACATCAAGGCAGCAGCACGCAAACATGACCAGAAGGTCGAATGACAGCATAAAAATCCATGGGCTCCTTTCCGCATGGAAATGCTTCGGCGTACGGTCGCCAGAAGATCTCAGCATATGAATGAGACAACTCTACTCACTTTTCCAAGCTCGGTCTCCTGACCGCTCCAATATCAAGCCCCCTCACATCCGAATGCGTTCAAGCTGGCTGGGTAGATACGTCACCGCGCAGTAGAGACTCATTGTTGACAAACAAAACTACATCAGATCGTCACCTGCCGTCAGCTTCGTTCCTTCTTGTGGCCTCCGAATCACAACAACCCTACGATGCACTCGGTCGTTATGGAGGACACTGGTGGCAGTGAGGTGAGCATTTAATCGGGTCTGGAAGATGCTGGAGTCCTCCATACTGACGAAGTGCAGCATTTGGCTCTCCTGAAAAACTCCGCCCCACTTTCTCAAGGCGCGACGACCACCACGCCGAAGAAGAAACTCGACCTTCTCGATCTACCAGACGAGATTTGGGCTAGGATTGGCAAGATGGTTATTGACGATATTCCTGCCTTGGAAATGAGCGACATTCACATCCGCCACAGCAAGCATACAGAGCCCTTCGATTCGCATGACTCGGGATTGCGAGAAGTGTATAGCTTCGAGACCGCACCGCCTGCGATCCTCCAAACGTGCTCGGCGCTCAGGAAGGAGCTGAGAGTCGAATACTACAAGAGCAAGGTTTCGATATCTATGAGGGGTGGCAAGTGGGATGGCAGTCGCGACGCTCATGAAATCGGCCAGTATCTGCGCATGATTGGGGCCGAAGCTCGAAGACAGATCCGCGCGGATTTTGCATCTCGTTTGCTGGAGAAGACTGCGGCTACACCAGGCCCGCCCGCGCGGCCTTTCGACGACTGGAAGGTCGAGATGATGTTGAGCCCAGTCCGCCTTTCAATGCGGGAGGCCCTTGGTGATGGTATGGATTGGGATTGTCCTGATTATCTGGGGTGGGAAATCAAGTTCCTCTGAACAACGACATCTGCTGCAGGCGTTCGATGCTTTTTGGTCACAACGACGAGGTCGTTACGGCCAGGGTAAAGTTACGACTGCGAGAGACGTCGCCAAATCGGAGACACAGGGAGTCAGGCTCAGCGGTAACAGTCATGAAGAGACCCTGCCTCTGAACGCAATCGCTGCGTGATGCAGGGAAGAATCAACGACAGATTTCAATCAGCTCCGTGGGTCAACCTGTCTCCCTTGCCTTCCTTGCTCTTAACCGCCCACATTCATGAACACACTGTCTCTTTCCCCACGTGATGAGGCTGGAAAGTCACCGCATAGGGTGAAAAGCTGACTCATGACTATCTGCATCAACATTTTCGTGTCTTTGATCTTTGAACTTTGAACTTCACTTCAACCCCGCCACCTTCAAACTCTGCCACCAACAATGACTCCAGCGTCATCAACATGGAAGACAAAGGCAACCCACTAGCCAGCGCACTGAAGGCCGAGCCATACCCCAGCGCCACCTCCAATTGGAGCATCACGGACCTCTCGCCACAAGACATCCCAGCCTCAATTTTCAAACGCCAACATGTCGCAGCCATCAGCAAATCTCGAGAGTTCGCGGACCTCGCCGAGCAACCGATATGCGTCCGCAGAAACAACTCAGCAGCCACTCAAAGGACACCAAACGTTTCGCTGCCTCGTCATACAGAGTTACGCGAAGTCTGAGCTTCGAGCTCACTCCGCCCGCCATCCTCCAGACGTGCTCGGCACTCAGGCATGAGCTGAGACCATATTTCTATCAGAACAAGATCACAATCAGGCTGACTTATATCGGGTCTAGCCTCCGTTCGTCCAATCTCGGCCAATACTTGCAGATGATTGGGCCCGAGGCTAGGCGACTGGTCAAAGTCTGTCCCTCCCGCTCGCACAGAGTGCGCGATCCATCGTCACCCAGTTACCCGCCTTGGCCACGCCTGGTGAACTGGCCTTTTGAGATGATGTTGACGGCACAACGGACACCCGCGACAAGCGAAAAACATGGCTGGAGATCTGCGTACCACTATCTCGTATGGGAGATCAAATTTCTTTGAACGTGGCCGTCGCCATATGAGCATTGATCCGACCGAGGACCAGTAAGCTAGAGTATCACTTCGCTTCACTTCACCAGCCGCTACCATACACAAGTCAGCGACGCCAGGCAGCAAGCATGAGCACGAGTTAACCAAGCGCGCGGATCGAGAGACACCGGAGGATGCAATGGCCTGAAAAATTACGTTTCTTTGAAGATCTCGCCATGTGAGCCAGGACTCGGCTCGTGAGCGCGACGATCAAGCTGAAAAGGACGCGGAGAGCGGAAGCCATCGAGTTCTGGACCCCCACCGAAAGGGCTGTCTTCATCAGCTCAATCGAGTAGGCGCACATCGAGAAAGGGGCAGCTAAGACACAAGGGCATCGAAAGACAAGTTCCAGCAGGTGCTTCCCTTGCGAGCGCAGCGGCGGTACAGAGTAGCGTACAGTGAGCGGCAACCTTTCGGCAGCTCATTTGGAGATATTTACTCACTATTGAACTTCATTCTCCAACCCGTCTTCCTCTTCAAAGAATCCGGCGTCATCTATGCAGTCGACGCCTGATCCTTCACATGCGACGACTTCCCGACCAGCGCTAGCCACTCATAACCACCCACTCCCACCCACAGCCCCTCTCCTTTCCCACCCACCCCCCACAACGACCGTCTCCCTATTACGTCGTCTCCTCACCTCCTCTTCAACCTCCCTCTGCGCCCTCTCCCCCGGTCCCCTCACTTCCAACCTCCGATGTCTCACATCCTCCCTATACCCCGCGAAACCCTCATTCCCAAACATCCGCGCATTCGGCGCATACAGTTCAATCGGCGCATGGACGTACTCATCGTAGCCTTCATCCGCCCCACCGTCATCCTCGTCGCCGGATAAGGCCCATGCGTCGGCGTTGGAGCCCCATGCGCCGGATTTGTAGAGTTTGACGACGACGTCGTGCGCGAGACTGGAGTCTTTCAGCCATTTCACGGCGAGTTTGGCTTTACGGGAGGTTTCTTCGTCCGAGCTGCGAAGGTCGGCGGCGAGCCAACTCGCGGTCTGTGCGGGTGTTGCGTTCAAGCGGGTGGCGAGGAGGGAGTGTGCGGATGAGGAGATCTGAGGGTTGGGCGACATGGCGAGGGTGGAGAGTGTATGAACCGATATGGCTGTCCCTTTGTGTCAGCGTCTTTTACGCAGGCAGTGCACGGCAGGTGTGCTGTGGAGAGCGTACATGATTCCGTGAGGCCGGAGTAGGTTTGCTCTGCTGCTGATTCTTCGCTTATGAGGCCTACTCGTCCAGATGATGCATCTTGTCTGCTCAGTCCGATGGACGCACGAGTCTCATCATTGTCCTGCTTCCATGCTTGTCTTTCTGCGAGGCGTCGAGATGACTCGGTGATGGCGGAGCGGACGCTTCCGGCGGCGATGAATGCGAAGGCGGCGAGGCCGAGCCAGAGGTAGCGATCGGGGATGGATGAGGTGGATAAAGGTGTTGGTAGTATGCTGGAGGAAAGTATGCTCGTCATGGCGGCTTGTGGTCGACGTATAAAGATCGTATACGCTCGGTCATTGTAATGAGACGGGATTCTAATGTTCGGCGGAAGCAAGAGTGGTGTTGTTCACATTGTGGGAAGGCTGGAAGGTTGAAGGGTCGTGGAGGAAAGTGAAAGTGAGGTCGCTGTGTACGGAGGGCGATAGCGAGGAACAGAAAAGTCTATCCAGGCCGCCAGAAAAGCGCATATCCGCAACGAATAATGTGTCTATGGCTTTGAGTGCCACGATGTGCTTACTGGAATGCACGAGATCTGGATTGCACCAGTTTCGAGGTGCAGAGCTGGTGCGGTTCTGAGCGAGGTAGCTGACTACGCAGACGACTTGTTTCGTGTATGATGGTAGAAGGAATCTCAGAAACATGGGCAATACCCCAAGAA
This sequence comes from Zymoseptoria crescenta, assembly GCA_026122155.1. NCBI lineage: Eukaryota > Fungi > Ascomycota > Dothideomycetes > Mycosphaerellales > Mycosphaerellaceae > Zymoseptoria > Zymoseptoria crescenta. The sequence continues at coordinate 8,221 of JALRMM010000548.1, forward strand.
AACTCCATCGCTGTGACTGACCTAACAGCGCCGACCCAAGAACTCCTGCTGCATTTACATGCCAAGTCGTTCAGCACGCATGACTCTCCCTCTTCCACATCTACACCAACCCCACCCCTCCCTTCCCCACCTTCTCCTCTCCCCATTCCTGCACCTGTAACTCCCTCAACTTGGCCTCCCTCGCCTCGTCATCCTCGATGATCTTCATGACCCGATCATGCGGCGTCTCCCCGAGCGCCGCACTGTGCCCTGCCACATGGTTACTCCACGTCTTGGCCACTCTCGGCTCCTTCCTCTTCTTCGGCTTCGGCGGCTCCACGCCTCCCAACATCGGAAATGGGTTCTCCTCCTCGTACCCCAGAATCATCGGCCGGAAACCCTCCTTACTGAGATCATCAAACATCTCCTTGACGGCGAGGTACTTATGCAGGGGAAAGTCTCGTGATCCTTGGACGCCCACGTGGGTATACCATACTAGGCGGAGGTTTCCGGGGACGAGGTCTCGTGGGAAGAAGAGGGAGGGACGTGCGAGGTAGGAGAGGCCGGAAAGGTAGTAGGATTGGAAGAGGGAGAGTTTGTCGGCGAAGCCTTTGAATGTGCGGTTGTCGTACCATATGCGGAGGGCGCCGGGATTGTAAGCTCCTGTTTTGCCGGCTTGGAAGGAGTCGAGGTTGTCGATGTTGGTAGAGACGTTGGCCATGATTGTGTTGGGAGAATTTACGAGATGTCTGGTAAGGTATTCGTGGAAGTGATTCCGCTAGAGGCGAGGGGATTATCCTGCCGGCGACAAAGCTTCTTGGTATTGCAGTGGCCAGGAACTTTCCAGGGCACTTGGATAATTCGGCCTGTCTAATCTGAATGTGGCTTCTTATCTGTCGAGGTCCAGATCTCAGGAAGGGCAGTTGTTGAGTCGTAAAGTGGATCGGAAAGTGAGAGACATATCGGATCTCGAAGATGCACTTCCCGGGGAGATTTTCGGCGAGTTGATCTGCGGGCACTTCAACCGACCACGTGAATGCGCGTGGCAAGCGCGTGGACGCGACTTTTGGCAGGGATTCGTGCGTGTCGTCATCACACGGAACAACGACTTCGACTGACGAACATTGTTCGGACATGTTGCTGGTTCGAGGGGAAATCCGGACAGACGACGGAATCCCATCATGGTGAAACTACAGGCGGTTACAGTCCCGCAAATCACAAACAGGAAGCGGAAACGGAAGACAGTACCAGACCCGGAGCAGGAAGATGCTACTCCCGTGTCGACTCCAGACGGCTCAGTCACAGACGCCACGACCACGACAGTACCCACGAAGCAAAACGATGGCGGAGCCAAACCTCGCCGATCCAAGTCCGCTACCACGAAACCCTCCCTCGAACGCAATGCCTCTTCTGCCGTCATCGAGACCTCCGTTCCGTGGCCACCCGCCTTCACAACGCTCTCGCAGACCCACAAAGCTCTCAACCTCGTCTACACTTTCTGCTGCACCCGCAAGCACTTCGCTACGACTCTTGAGAATCTCCGAAGTACCGTCGAAGCGAATCTTAAACGAGAGCTCACCACTGAAGATGTCGCCAAAGTGAAATGCCTCGTACCGCACGCCATCAACTTCCAGTATGTCGACGAAACATTATTGCAAGTGGCATTGATGGGTGAGGAAGATCTTCGACAAGGCAAAGATGTGGCAAAGATGTTCGCAGCGAATCCGGCAGAGGAGAGAAATGTAAGAGAAGGACTGGGCAAGGAAGAGCATGTCGAGGTCCTGCTGTTCGAGTTTGTGGACGGAGATCTGAAGAGAGGAGTCATTGATGCGAAGACGGGGGAGGTGGTCAAGCCGAACAAGAGGATACGGGAAGAGGAGTTGAAGATGCCTGTGTTCAGCCAGAAGCAGATGATGAAGTTAATTGAGAAGAGGAATGTCAAATTCACTTCCGCGATCAATGCTTGGTTGAATGAGTGTGCAGAGAAAGGAGTTGATGCAGTGGAGAGGTTGGAAGAAGAGTCGAAGCAACACGTACCGGTCCCGATCCTCGGTTTCAGAGGCTCTCCCGCACCGGAGCTGGTCAAGAGTGCTCTGCCGAAGTGTATACCCGAGGAAAGGAAGAACATTGCGGACATTATTGAGGAGCTGAAGGGGCTGGAGTGGTATACTGGACAAATCGTGCCGGATGGACATCGAGTGTTCGATCCACAGGAGCCGGTGTACGGAGAGCTGGACTTTCCGCTCAGCCAGGATTTGGTTAATGCACTCTACAACACCCGTGGGATTCAGTCACTGTACAGCCATCAAACGGAAGCCATAAATGCCCTGCACGATGGACAGAACGTCATCATTGCTACTTCTACCAGCTCGGGAAAGTCTCTTATTTACCAACTTCCAGTCCTGCATGCCCTCGAGACCGAGCCGCAGACAAGAGCCATGTACATCTTCCCAACAAAAGCGCTTGCGCAAGATCAGAAGAGGAGTCTGAAGTCCATCCTTGGCTACCTCCCTGGACTGGAAGACGTTCTCTGCGAGACCTTCGACGGTGACACTCCCTTCACCGACCGCAATTACATCCGAGACGAAGCTCGCATTATCTTCACGAATCCAGACATGCTGCATCTCACGATCTTGCCACAAGAAGAGAGCTGGCGGACGTTTCTGAAGAATCTACGGTTCGTCGTCATGGACGAGTTGCATGTTTACAATGGTCTGTTCGGCGCACATGTCGCATTGATTATGCGGAGGTTGAGACGGATATGTGCGGCGGTGGGAAACCGCAAGCTTCAATTTGTATCCTGCTCAGCAACGGTGGCCAACCCTGAAGAGCACATGAGGACGATCTTTGGGATTGAGGACGTCAAGCTGGTTGACTTTGATGGCTCTCCGTGCGGACGGAAAGAGTTTCTCTGCTGGAATACACCGTACAAGGACCCGAACGATCCAACCAGTGGGCGAGGAGATTCCTTTATGGAGTCAGCAAGACTGTTCTGTCAGCTGATCCTCCGCGGCGTGCGAGTCATCACCTTCTGCAGGATCAGACGGTACTGTGAAATCCTCACCACGGCCATCAAAGCAGAGCTGGCGTCCCTCGACCGCAGTGAAGTCATGAACAGAGTCATGGCATATCGCGGCGGCTATACTCCCCAAGATCGACGAAGAATCGAAAAAGAAATGTTCGAAGGGAAGCTCGTCGGCATCATCGGCACCAGCGCTCTCGAACTTGGTGTCGACATTGGTAGCCTGGACGCCGTCATCTCACATGGCTTCCCTTATACCATCGCGAACCTCCGCCAACAATCCGGCCGAGCGGGTCGACGCAACAAAGACAGTCTCTCCATCCTCCTCGGTGACTGCTTCCCCACCGATCAGTACTTCATGCAGAACCCCGACGAGATCTTCACCCGCCCCAACTGCGAATTACAAGTCGACCTCACCAACATGCTCGTCCTAGAAGGCCACATCCAATGCGCCGCCCACGAAATGCCCATAGAACCTGATAACGATACCGTCTACTTTACCAAGCTCCTCTCCGAAATCTGTACCGAACGACTGCGTAAAGACGAGCTCGGCTTCTACCACACCGCCGACCGCTTCCTCCCGCATCCATCCCGAACGGTCGCCATCCGCGATACTGAGGATTCCCACTTCGCCATAATCGACATAACTCACGGAGCCAACACCGTCCTGGAAGAGCTCGAAGCCTCCCGCGCCTTCTTCACAATTTACGAAGGCGGCATCTTCCTCCATCAAGGCCGGAAATACCTCATCAAAACCTTCGACCCAGACAACCTCTACGCTCGCGTCGAACGCGTCAATGTCGACTGGATCACCCAACAGCGCGACTACACCGACATCGACCCAATTGAGATCGAAGCCATCCGCCGGCTGCCCCTCCCCTCAAAATCCCGCGCCAACTTCGGCACCATCAAAATCCATCAGAACGTCTTCGGCTTCTTCAAACTGGATAAGAAGAACCGCATCCTCGACGCCGTACAAGTCGACAACCCTCCCATAATCCTGCACAGTAAAGGTCTCTGGCTCGACGTCCCCAAACTCGCCATTGAGATCCTACAATCGAGGAGATTGAACCTCGCCGCAGCGATCCACGCCGCCGAACACGCCATCCTATCTCTCATGCCCAATTTCGTCATCTCACTCCCCGGCGACGTCAAGACAGAATGCAAAGTCGCCGTCAAAGAATTCTCGAAAAAAGCTTCCTCCCGCAAACGACCCGCCCGCCTCACATTCTACGACTCCAAAGGCGGCGCCCACGGTTCCGGAATCGCCGCCAAAGCCTTCGAGTTCGTCGATCTCCTCCTCCGACAAGCAGCGGATCGCGTCGAAGCCTGTCACTGCACGGACGGATGTCTGGAGTGTTGTTGTAGCGAGGGGTGCAAGGAGGCCAATGTGGTGATGAGCAAAGCTGGCGCGGAAGTTGTGTTGAAGACACTGTTGGGCAGGGAGGTGGATGTCGAAGGTCTGCCCTGGGGGCCGGAGGAGGAGAGGGTGCCGATGGGGTTGGAGACTGTTGTGTTGGCGGGACGGGTGAGGGAGGTGGAGGGTGGGGCGAGGAGGGTTTTTGGGGAGGATGGGAGGGAGGTCAAGAGTGAGGTGTTGAGTGACGAGGAGATGTGAGGGGTTGAGAGGGAGGTAAGCGGGAAGATCAATTGAAAGACCGGGATTTGGTCAAGCTATATGGAATCGATCGCTGTGGCTCCATGTTTTTTTGCTTTCTCGCAGCACAGGTATCAATGCCTCGACTCCCCAGCTTGAAGCGCAGTCCTAACTGCACATTTTCCGCTCCCTTGGCTTGGATCGTGCAGTCTGATCAGGAGAGCGGAGCCATGCTTGCCGATCGTGGATCTTAGCGTGGCGTCAAATTGTGGCTCAATGTGAACGAAGTCCCTGGATGAATGCGATGGAAAGGTCTTTCGACGACTACGATAACGGCGATGACTAGTACGGTGAAGAGAATCACGCCGCCGGCTTCACTTACTACATGAGGATGCTGCATAAAAGAAGCGAACCTTAAACCTCCGGCTGCCCGAACACCTCCGCCTCCGAGGCCAGGTACAAATCGGCCAAAGCTAGCACACAGACTGGGACTTGCTTCTAATGCCTTCCGCCTTCTCGACAGAAATCATTAGAACGACTTCGATATCATTGTCATGGCCGAAGAACCGAGAAGGAGAGATGCTTGGGTCATTTGCTTCCGTCTCATCGTCTTCGTTCAACCTGTCGACATCGTTGGTGGTGACCTTGTCCTGGCATGCAGTCGGCGAGAGCGAGCCGTTGGGGAAGAGGCTTTACTTGGGTGCGTGGACATTGCCGGCGTTAAGGGCAGGTTCGATCTAGCGCTGACGCCTCTGGGGATGGACCGACACACGAGCAGCATCGCGGATATGGGCAATGCCCATGTCTGCGGCTGGCTGAATGACCGCAGGTTGTAGCGCGCGGACAGTGCCGGCATCGACAGGCGGAGGTGGGAATGGCCGACCAGCTCTCGCCTCGTCGTACGTCTTTTTCTACAACGTGGCGTCGGTGGGGTCATTGGTATTCCATGCCGTCTGCCTCGCCACAATATCCGCTGCCCACTTTCGCTGGCGCTGATTGTGATGAGCGGTGTGGAGATCCAACCAGTCAGTATGGATGGCGATCTGCGTGACCTCAGGTCCCGGCTACTTACACCAGTATCTGCGTGGATTCTGTCCAGTATCTAGGATCCTGTCGCCGTCAGCTCTAGGATACGCGGCGGCTACTTAAGGATACGCTTTTGGTGCTAGTATCCGCTGTCGAGTATCCAGTATCCTAAGAAGTGTATCGGATTACTATAATAGGTAGGTATATGCGAAGATACTAGAGAATCTATCCGACCTCCTCGCGAGGAGGTCGGACACCCGTCCGTGCACCCTCTTTTGCCTTTTGGCTACTAAACCTTAGTAGTAATCTCGTAGAACGCGTAGTCCAGCCGGGGAGCGCGTCCTAATTACGCGTTATGGAAGGAGGTTGTCGTATCCTTATTATATCTAGCTCTTTCGGATAATAATTAATAAGAATAATACCTTTTCGAGCCCTCGCGTCGACAATACGAGCTATATTCTTAGTATACTAATATACGCTAGTAGAGCTTATTTCTTATCTATCTCGAATACTAGACGGCTACCTAATAGAAGAGGATACTATAGATTCCGGTAGAGAATCTTCTAGAGAGTATCTTAGGATACTAAAACGTAAATACTAGCTAAGTAGCTAGGGCCTTAGCGTTCTAAGTAGTAAAGGTAAGGCCGATACGTTACGAAAAAAAAAATCCCGAGGAGCGTAAGGACCTCGGTATCCTCGCGCTCCTCGCGCTACTTGCGCCTATATATATCGATAAGGACCTCGCGTTCTACTCGTACCTTCCGGGTTTTTCGGATATCGCTTCTTAACCTTATACGTAGAGCCTTCTTTATCTTCGTCTACTCCTATATTACCTATTAGAACAGCCGTTGCCCTCTCTAGGCATAATCGTAATATGTAGTATACTTTCGCTTAAACCTCTCTTAGCACCTATCAAACATTTCTATCTTAGTTATACTTGACTTAGATCTAAGTTAATCTACTTTATTTATAAGGTACGCATCCGGTCTTTTAAGATACGTACATACTATTCCGTAGAAACTTACTACTATACTTAAAGCCGAGTAACGTACTATTTCCCATATATCTATCGTTGAACCTACGCTCGTATTATTAGCTAGACGACTAAAGATACGTCTCTATAGCGCGTTAAGAACATTATAGCAAAATAAATTAGTTCGAGACGTATATACTATCTTTCTAGCTATCGTCCTCGCTACCCTCGTAGTCTTCGTATATAACACGTACCCGATTTAACTTCCGCGCCTAGCTAGTAGCAAAACTACTACTACATAAAGACTTCTATTTTTCCTCGTCGAACGGTTTCTTTCCGTCGGCATTGTTCTATTTACTACCCTTTATAGCACTCTTCCGGGTCTATATGTTATACTACTAGAGAAGCTCGCCTCGTTCTATACCGATCTTACTTATAAGTAGGTTCTCTAACTCCGCCCACGTCGTCCTCGATAGGTCGAACTGTTCGTTCTTTAGGTAGTATACTCCCGCAACGTTACTATACTACTATGTTAGCCTCCGTAATACGAATAGTATCGTATTACTCGTACCTTTCGCCCGCCGCCGGAGTCGGTCTAGTAGTCGCGCTACTACTATATTAATACGTTAGCTAGATACCGTCGTCTACGCTCCTAGAACTATACCTTTTACTCGTTAATAGGGTTTGCTCTACGGCGGCGTTGTTACTATACCGAAACGTTAGCTAAATACTATATCCGGTATACGACTCGTACCCTTTCCCCGTCGTTTTAATATCCGCGCCGCTACTACGGTACCTACTATCGTATTATTAGCCTACGTTTAAGCTACGTATACACTTAAGAGCGCCCCTACCTAGCCTCGTTTCTAGTATTATACCCTTGTTCCTCCTCCCTCTCGTCTACCTCGCTGTTTCTACGGTTAGCACCTACGCTTATAATGGTCTCGTAGACTTACCTTTCTTCCTAATCCCCCAAATTATCGCCGTCTAGCGCTAAACGGTTCCTACTACTAGGAGGTCCCTCGTTACTACTTATGCTAATAGCACTGTCGTCTAAGAATAGTGTAGCCTTAGTCGAGAGTAGACGCCTAGTATATAGCGTCGTGTTTACGGGTAGGCTACTCCGTAACTAAGTGCCTTATAAAGAGCCGTTGTCTATCTCCGTATCGTCCGCGTCGCCTCCCTCTTAATTATCCTCCGTATTACTCTCGGCGCATAGTACGCCCTCTAAGGAGTCTTTATACGAGGCCGTCGAGATGTTACTCCGGAAGCGCTCTTTAAATAGCTATAGAATATTCTCGCGGACCTATTTTATTACGTATTTTAGGATGCCGGCTCGACGCCGGTCGCTCTAGCTATACTACTCGTCTAGCTTGTTTTTGAACATCTATTAGATATGCACTCCGTCGAGGTTCTAGTATTAGTAGTTATCGTTAGCCTTCCGAGCCGTTAATAGGGTAGTCTATATGTCGTATACCGCGTGTATCGTCGTGTATATGCTAATTAATATATAAGCCGACACGGTCTTAAAATAGCCGGCTATATCTAACCAGATGCTAGCGAGCTTATCCTAATACTAGGCGTATTTAATAGCCTTAATAATAACTTCCGAGTAGTAGCGACTTTCCTATCGCACTATTAGCCTAATACCTAACTTAGCTTAGTCTCGACCTACTATTTTTCTATCTATACATTCGAATAGCAGCTCGTTCGGCACGATCTGGCTCTATATAAATGCTACTACCGCTAGACCTCCTTCGTCGATGTTCGGAGTGCCTAGCATAGCCCTTAAGAAGTTCTTAATCCGGTCTACGGTCGTGTTGCGATACTATCTGAGTTTTTCCCTTATCTACTACGTTAGCCTTGTCCGTTCGCCCGTAAGTACTACCTTACCGTCTAAAACGCTCCCCTAGGTAACTCCCTTAGTCCCCCCCCTTCGACGATACCTCGTTTCCGATATCGCTATCTAGTCTTAGCCTAATATTCACGCATTAACTTATACGCCTAGCTATCGTATGTTAAGGTAGGGTTAATGCCTAGGCAATTGCGTTTACCTATAGCGACTATAGCTAATACCCGTCGGAGGGCGTCCCTAAACGCATTAGTATACTCCGCGGGTAGCTTCTATAAGGTCTTACGGTCCTTCGGCTTTTCCTACTCGACCTTACTAGAATACCCGTTGTCGTTAGGGTCGTCGCCCCCGCCGGGAGAGCCGGGCTTTTACTTGTCGGCCTTACTCCGCTTCGATAGCGCCGCCTTATTAAGCGCATCCGATTCCCGCCGGACGCGTTTAATCTACGGCGTAAATGTTAGTAACCACGACGGCAACCCTACGCTCCTTCTTATCGGCCGCCTACCTAGTTCGGCTTCTCGTAAAATCGGCTATCTATTATAGCGTCCCTCTCTAACGAGGTCGAGGACGATTATAACTATGTTTGCTTGTTGGAACTAGCACTGGAATTGCTAGCTATTACCTGTCGCCGGAGAGTTAGTCTCCAAGTGGCCTTAAAGGTATCGCTAAGTTCACCGTAACGTGGATCCGGTTCCCGGGAATCTAGTATAGAAAGACGATAGTGTAGTATATAAGGGATGTTCGTTATTAAGAGACGCGACTATTAATAGCAATTAATAGCGAGAGAAAGCCAGCCTAGCTTGTTTACACCCGCGTACTATAATTCGCGTGCGTATAGGCTAGCTCGCGGTGCATTAACTACCGTGTCTTCCCCTAACTAGCACCCGCTCCACAACCTGCGTAGACAAGTAGTTAAGCTATATTAATGTCGCAAATGCTACCGCATTAGCGTACTCGTCGTTCTATCGCCCGCACCGCTATCGATATCCGTACGGTGGAGAATCTTATTAGTTCGTCCGGGTCTAGCTTAATCTACCTATCGAGTAAGATCTAAGTCGATATAATTAATGCTATTTATAACCTTATGGAGTTGAGTTAGAACTAAGTTAACGTCCTTACGCCCGCTCGTTATAACTAAGCCGGATAGAAGTAAACATAATTGAATAGTATTCGACCTTTCTAGACTGTTAAGGATCTTATTGCATCCGCGAGTGCCAACTTATACGCCGTTGCTACTTCTATATGTCCACCTTTGCTATCCTTACTTATAGCTACTGCGTCGGAGCTCTAGTTAGCAACTAGCATAGGCAATTTGTGCCTAGTCTTGGTACTAGGTCGCTTTGCGTATGTATGCCAGATTCGACACTGCCTCGAGCTTAAGGTTGTAGTAGACACGGAGTACCTATATAATAGTTAGCCTCTATATATTCGCTAAACCTACGGACTACGTATCTATACCTACCTCGCCGTCTACAAAGTAACTATAGATGTGGAAGTCCTAGTACTCCTCGTATAAGAGCAAGGCTACGCCGAGCTTCCGTATTAACTCGCCGCCTAGCTCCTTAGCTAGTAGGTAGATAAACTAGCCTATATTATGTCCGAAGTTCCGAGAGGCTTACTTTACTTCCTCGATAACGTTGCCGGCGTACTCGTGGAAAACGTTAGGGTAGTAGCGGATCTCGAAGTGGTCGGCTAGGTTAGTAGTGTTGCCCGGGTAGGTGTCGACATAGCGTTAGTATATTAGCGAGCGGCGAGCGACAAGACCGCTACGGAATAAGGCGTCGATTTCGACCCGGTAAGCGGCGAGGGAGCTCTATGTTAGCTATCGCCACGTTAGCATGTTATTGCGGTAGCGCTAGTAATACGTACCGCTTAGTTTGCTATAGTTAGATATTAGAATTAGGTATGTGGATGTTAAAGAAGGAGAAAGGAAGGCAAAGCGCTAGAGAGAGAAAGAGGCGCATAGAAGACAAACGTAGTAAAGCACGTGTCCGCTCCATTCACCCTTACGATAGTTCTATAGAGCTCGCGAAGCGTCCGGCGTTAGCCGTAACAATCGTTTATATCGCTATGTCCTATAGTTTGTCCCTCCCCTCTAGCCGTATACCTTTCGGCGTTATACTCTTTCTATTCTTACCTTATACTCCGGCCGACTCTTCGTCTAGGTTGTCCGCGGGAGGCCTCTAGCCGAGGAGGCGTAGAGGGTTGTGCGTGTGCATTAGAGGCTGCATAATATATTAGCAAGTTCCGTAGTATAGGTGTTAGGAGCCGACATATATCGAAATAGCTTAGGTAGAAGTAGAAACGCTCGTCGTAGTCGGGTCGGGCTTGGAGCGCTCGCGTTAGAGGCATTACGAAGCTCCACGTAAATAAGTTATTCACGTCGATATAAATAAAGTACCAATAAGGGCCGATCTTATCGAGAATACCGTACACTATTGGAATTAAACTATACGGGCCGTTGTTGTCGATATCTAGGTAGTATTGGATAAGGCGACTAGTGAACGGTATACCTAGCCCGGTAGGGGGTGGATTATTATAGGAGCGGTAATTAGTAAGTCTCCGTCCGACGAAGCTATAATAAAGCTCGGTGCCGTCGTCGTCTATTACTAGAGGGTTGTGGCGCTATAATTATGTTAGTCTGTTAGCCTTATATATAGCACAGCACGAGCTAGAGACTAGAATTACTTACCGCGAATCGACTTATATGTCGATTAGGTAGATACGCGCCGGTTAACGGCTATACCTAGGACATAACTGTCGTATGCGGTAGGACTACTAGAAATAGTGGAAGCTTGTAGGATATGTGCAAGGTAGAAGTTTGAGAGGATAATTTGGCAAAGGCTTAAGAAGTTAGAGCTTCGAGACGTTCGTTAAGGTAATAAACAGCGCGGGTTCTAACTTACTCTAACTAAGATTATTTGCGCTTACATATGCTATCGTGTTTAGAGCTCGGGTCTAGCGGCGTGCCGTTTACACGAGCACGCGTGCGGCGTAAGCCGCTATATTGTCGTCGCTATATAAGTAACTACCTCGGTGCTATATCGTCGGCGGACCTAGCGAGCTATATAGTCCTCGGGCTTACGCATTCCTCTTATGTCGGAAGGCCTAACCTCGTCGTGTTGCTTAAGTAGTAAGCTTTAGAGACAAAGAGTGTGCTACGGATACTAGCGGGCTATATCGATAGTATTAATATATGTTGAACATCGTGGTTTAATAATAAGGAACGGCCTTACGTACGCTCTATATAGGTATAGTGTATAGCCTAGTAGTCCTCGTAGCGGCCGATATATTCCGCTACCTTACGGTCGAGATGTTGTATGTCTTCTTGTTAGGACAATGTCCGACGTAAAGTCGTATATTAACATGCTTAGCTTGGCTTTCGTAAAATATAACGAATTATAGTAAATCCGCACTCGAACTCGTGGAAACGGTATATATAGTCGCTCGAAGTGTGCATAAATATCTATCTATTGCCTATCTAGCTATCCTATGAATATGCGTTCTTCTCTCCTCCGTTAGGGAGGTTTTAATATCGTCGTCGTTTACCTAAACCCTAACTCTAAGACATCGGCGGAGATTCGGTAACTCTAACTAAGATCGATTAAAAACTAAGTCGGTTCGGCGATGTACGTCCGCGGATCTATAAGTAGCTATATTCGCGGCAATAGGTAGTTCGACAAGGCGCCGTAGCAGTATAATAAAGTAGTACCTACCCCGGTTAGGGGTAGACAACGTCGCCCAGATCCTCTTTAAGCATCCTTCCTACGCCTACGCTAATGCGACACCTTCTCGGCTACTTCTATTAACAGTAGATACATAGCCCTTAGCTCCGTCCGCACCGCCTAGAGTTCCGCTTCGACTATACTTAAGCGATCGCTACATAAACACTCGGCGGTCCCGTAGCCGTCCGATAAAGGACTCTCCTCTACTATATCC
>JALRMM010000549.1:0-20573 GCA_026122155.1 Zymoseptoria crescenta
CGGGTTCGTTGGAATGGCCTTAATAAGGGCTTTCGAACGGTGCGTGTTTGGTGATGATCGGGTCAATATTGGGTGTGCAATGGAAGTGCGGATGTCGATAGCAGTGTTAATAACCTACTAATCGTAGGACCAAACCTCGAAGAGATTAACTAATTAAAGGCTAACCTTTAGCGATAGTTTTAAATAAAGGACATAGGGGAATGCAACTTCTTTCTCGGCATTAGCATTAAATAGTGCGACGGTAAGATTAAACTAATATAAACAGCCTACCTACGTGCAATAATAGAGAAGTTTAGACTAGCCGATGAGAATCTAACATCCACGCCCTATATTACTAGAATTCGATAGGAACCTACGCTAGAGGGACACGTTACGATAGATACGGATCGCTGTAAATACTAGTTAATCGTCGGCTCTTTAATGTATACGATGCTTGGGACTCGACTAGACCTAGCATTTAGTGTATCTATAGCTAGCCGGTACTACGCTAACCTAACGAAGTAGCATATAGAATAAGTCAAACGTATCCTTAAATATCTCCTTAGGACGCTAGACTACGGACTCTAATATAGAGGGATAGGCGACGATAAAGTACTTAGCTTTAGTAACGCTAAATTTGTAGGACAGCGACACGATAGTAAGTTAATTAGTAGTTACGTCTTTACTATTAGTAGAACCGCTATTAGCTAGAGATGTAAAAAACAAACTACTATCGCACTGTCGACCGTAGAGGCGGAGTACACTACCCTCTACTACGCTATCCGAGAAGCTACCTAGCTCCGTTAAATGCTCGGCTACCTTAGACACCTATAGGAATACATTCGAATTAATATCGACAACTAAAGCGCGATAAGGATTACTAACAACCCGGAGATATACGAAAGGACTAAACATTTCCGCGTCCAATATTACTATACTTAGTAATAAGTTAATAAGGGACTTATTAAACTAGACTACATTGCTAGACTAAAGACCACGGCGGACATCTTTACTAAGGTACTAGATAAGCGGACGTTCGTCTACTATACTAAGGAACTAGGAATTTATAGATTAAACGTAGATAGATTAACGAAGGGCGCGAAGAAGGAGGTAAGGGCGATGTTCTAGAGAAGAAGGTATAAGGAGGGATAGATATAGGCATAATAAGCGTATTAGGCTCGGTAGGCTGCTACTCTTTTCCCTTAACTTAATAAGCCTTAAGAAGGGTTTTTAACGAGAGCACTAGGATTATATAATTTAGTAGGAGTTTTTATAGGCGTTGGAGTTATTAGTAACCGATTATCGGTTAAGTAGGAGTATTAAAAGGTGGATTAGCTAATCCTTAGTAACCGATATCGGTTCCTATATATATTATTAGAGGTAGATAGACTCTTTCCTTAATCTAATAGCTTATAATCTTCAACATATTGCACTTACTAACTTATTATAAACGAGTGTCGGGAATCGAGAGCTAGGGGTCTAATCGGAGCTCGAACTCCGTACGTAGGCGCGTAATCCTAGTCCGAAAATGTCGGGTTCGTGTCTACGAGAGCTCGATATACTGCTCGTGCTCTCGACTAACTAGCTAACACCCTACTCGTCCTTTCCGATACCTACCTAAGTTTGGGTTTGTCGTGTCCGCTTATCGACATAGTTCTAGGTAAGCGTTAAGACTCCGCCGGCTCGAACTCTAACGACTAGTAAATATAGAACAGTTAGATGTGAAACGAGAGTAGAGCCGGCAGCAATAGAATATAACAACAATAGTAGTGAGAAGTGGATTAAAAGCAAGAGCGTAAGCTGGCTACGAGGACTCTTCCACTATAGCTATACTATCTAGCTATAAACTACAATAAAACGATAATTATGCTATAAATATAGTCCCGGTCCAAATACCCTTAGCTACACGCCGAGGGTAGGCGAGTGCTAAAATAAGGCAGGTTCGGCTTTCGGCTCTCCTACGTATAGCTACCGGAGATACTCGCTCCGACGCGTACGGACGATTAAAGGTACATAATCGTCGAATTTCGTCGGTACGAGTACGCCCCTAGCGCGCGTGTAAGAGGAATTAACTATATCGCTAGTAGATACGGTTTTCGACGCTTTTAACGCTTATTAAGGTATTATTAGTATTATATCCGTATATTTATAATATCTACGTTATTTACCGTTGTGCCTACGTTTACTATCCTTTAGTGCCTCTACCGCTACTACTATGTTATCTAATTTAATCCTCTTACTAGTATTATTTACTAATAAAGGGGCTAGTACTTACGTTAGAGCCTAAGAGTATAGTACAACGATCTTCTACTCGGCGTAATAGCTACTTAGCGGCGTGTTATTGTCTAGTATAGCTATAGTAGTAATATAAGGACGTTACGGCGGTAGTAGTAGAATCTTCTACGAAGGATAAGAAGCTACTATCTCGGTAATAAGCTAATTAACCGTCTTATAGTTAAATAGAGCGGTTACCTTCTATAGCTACGTAAGCTAATGCTCTATAATAATATCCTTTAATTTAGGCACTAAATTAAGATACTCGTCGTCGTTAAGGGCGTAATAACGCTTACGAACTACTCATATTACCTCCTTTATTATTACTATATAACGGCTAATACTAGTTATCTCCTTATTATTCTTATTATCTACTAGCACGTAGCTGCTCTTAAAATATACCTCCTAGCCGCTCTCTTCCTACTCTTACGTCTAATAGTCGTAGTCCTTTACGGTAAGGTTGTTATAGAGTAGATAGTAGCTCTAGATATAGCGGTAGATAAGGAGGTATTAAAGGTAGAAGGCGTAGGTACATAGATTCAAGGGCAATTACTATCTTTATTAGTAGCTCTAACGAGAGCGTTCTACTTACTATAAGCTAATTTATTAGTAATAAGGACTTAAATAGTATAAGGGAACTTCCTAAGCTACGTATACCTAGAAGCGGTTAGATAGACCTTCGTACGTATATTAGACTTCTTTACTACCGCGCGCCGCTCTATAGGATTTACTACGTTATAAAGGTAGCTAGCAATACCGCGGAGTAAGAAGTAATTTATAGCCTACTTCGTGTTGCTACTACCCTTTAGTAGTATATAAAAGTTCTTAAGGTTGCGTATTATACGGATCTAAAGTAGTGTCTTTAAGTAATAGCGATAGTAGAAGGCCTAGAGTTTGCGGTCGTTTTATATAGTATACTATATATATTTAACCTTCTACTCCGGAGTATTAGATAGGAGATAATTAGTAGTAGAGCGTAGTAAACCCTCTATACTAGCCTCCGTCTTACGTATCCTTATCGCCTTTAAAAGGTGCCTAAGAGTCCTCGAATACTTACGCCCTTTAAACTACTTCTAAAGGGTCTACTTATAGTAATAGTAGTAGATAAGATAAGTAACTTCCTATTTACTATTAATAAGCCTATAGAATGCTATCTAGATACCTCTCTACTTAGCTCCGGAGTTATTAGTTATAAAGTATCTAGGCTTCTATAGCCTCTTATCCCCTATTATAGTATACTAGCTCTTAATCTATCGAATTGCCGCTATAATTATCTCGCTATCCTCTCTTAGTAAAAGCTAGTATATATAGACTTGGTAGGTATTCGTACTATCGCGGATTATTAAGCTAAAGAGATTTTATTCGAGGTAATTCGTCTTATATATCGAATCGTAGATCGTAAAGTATCCGTATTACCTAAGGAGATTAAGACCGCCTAGCTATATAAATATAGTATATTCTAAGACCTATTAATTAGCGTATACGATAGCCGGAAGGTATTTTAAGAGTATAAGAAGTATAAAGATATCGTAGTATATAGAACGCTAGCTAGTAATCGTACTAGTAATAAAACTAATTCTTGCTATTATTAAGTTATATATACGTACCTCCTAGTATACGACTAGACGTTATATAAGTAGCATTCGCCGCTACGCTCGGCGTTGTATTATCTAACGACCTTATCCAACGACCTTACCTAAGGTCTAGAGCTAGGTTATGCCTTAGATTTCCCTAATAATTACCTCCCTTCTCCGAAGGAGACGTCTCGGCTCCTACGACCGTCTTATATTTAGCCTACCGAGTATAGGCCTAGTCTTTATCCGGGGCTACTTTCTTTATTAACTTCTTAATATAGCGTTTATATTATAACGCGCGCTTTGTTTACGTATGTTAATTGTTGCTTACGGCTCTACTACTAGTAGCTATATTTTAGCGGGTCCTTTATAGTTAAGGGCAACTACTTATAGGTAGGTATTATTAATATTTTCGCTTACGAAGTTTTTCCTCTACTCTTCTTTAACTTTATTAATACTCCTCTCCTATAACTAGCACTATAAACTCTAACGATACTTAAGCTCTCTATAAGCGCACTATACGCCTCTACTATCTCTATAATCTCCCTTTAAGAAGTAAGCTTCTAGCTTATAAGCCGCTTATTATATATATATATATTATAAGTACCTAGTAAGCGACTCGTAATGCCTCTACGAGTATAGCGTACGCCGGCTATTATACTAACTCCCCCCCCGCGTACTATTAAGGACTACTATAGTAAGGTAGTACTAATATACGAGCGCTACCTATACTATATATATAATAGTATACCGGCTTCCCTCCTTCGATTCTTATAAGTATAGCAAGCTAACCGTATACGTATAGCTAATAACTAGCCGTACGACGGCAATATAACTACTAGTAATAAGCGTAAATACTAGCGCTATAAGAAGAATAACTATAGCTACGAGACTATTAAGTACCCGGACCTTAAGTTATAGGCAACTCGCCTACTAGAGCTCCGCTTAGAGTATAAGGACTTCGAGCTAGCCGACGGCGACGCGCTATACCTCTAAGCGCGCCTAGAGTTAGTAGGCGCCGACGTCGCCTATACCCTTAAGATTAAGGAGGCGAATAGCGGGAAGTACATAGGTAGGTTAGCGACCCCTCGTAAGATAGGTATAGGTAGGTCGGTAGGCGAAAGCTCCTAGCCTAACCTCCTTCTTACGTAGGGCGATACCGCTACTACTAATACTATATTCGAGCTCTAGTACGAGGTAAGCTAGCTTCTCGCTTACTTATCGATTACTTTGCTAATGCTTTTCGTAGTCTCTCTACCTATAGGGCACTACTATACCTACTCTCTAGGTAGCCGCCTCCGCCTTCGCCTATAATAGTAGCACTTAGGTAGAGACCCTACCTCGGGGTTTCGAGGATATCGAGGTAGACGAGGAGGGGGAGGATAATACCTAAGCCGGGCGAATAGCCGGCTCTTCCTATAGTTCTAGGCTACTTACTACTAGCGTTACGCCCGCTTATCGCGCTACTAGAGGGTTTTTTCCTTTTTAAATAAAGGCTTTTTTCCTCTATACTTACCTCTTCTATCTCTTCTATCTCTTAGGTTCTTTTATAATAACCTTGTCCTTACGTAACTCCTATACTTCTATAGGTTAGCCGTATTAGACTATCTACCTCGTCTACGTCCCTTAAGAAGAACTCTAAGGTACTAGAACGTGAGGCTAGACGGCTAATAGAACTAGGAAAGAAGAACTCGATTGCTTTCGACCTAGCAAAGACAGACCTTGTCCACTTCTTAAAGGGGAAAGGGTCCGACTGCCCGGTAACCCTTCTAAACGGCGATATTGTTCGCCCGGTAAAGAAAGTAATAAGGTAGCTCGGGATTTGGCTCGACGCCGGTCTTACCTTTAAGGAACACATCGTAATAAGATCGGCACAAGCACAAGCTACATTCTATCGATTAGAAAGATTAGCAAATACCGAACGCGGTCTATCTTCTATATCGTTAAGAAAGATCTACTTAGCCTACGTTACTATAGTAGCAGACTACGGAGCCCTAGTCTAGTGGCGATCGAAAAAGAGTATAAAACCTCTAGTATCTCTATAAAGTAAAGCTTATAGAAAGATCCTAGGCGTTTTCCGTACCGCCCTAAATGTCCCGTCTAAAGTAGAATCGAATCTCTTCCCCCTAGATCTACGACTAGAGAGACAGTTAATTTTATACTCTCTACGCGCAGCTAAGCTACCCGAAAACCACCCTATACGACTCGCTATCTAGAGCGCACCTTCGGATACGCGAGAAGTCCAACACGAGGACTCGAGAGAGATACTTCCACAAAAACGATAGAGAACATAGATACAACTACTCTATTATCGACTCCGGCAATATAAGCATTTCGTAGAACACGAGAGGGCAAACTACGTAAAAGACGATCTCTTTAACGTCTGGAAAACCCGATACGAAATAGTAAGACAACGGGAGATTAACAAGGTACCTAGGAATACAAATAGCTACCTTAGCCGATTTCCGTGGAGCTCGCTAGGAGAACATAGAATAGGAGGAAGACGCGCTTTAACTAGTGCCTTCTATACTATCCTATTAGGACACGGATACCTAAAGTCCTATCTCTATCGCTTCGGACACGCAATAACGCCGAACTACCTTTACGGAAGGAAAGAAACAGCTATATACCTTATGTGTAGCTGCCCTATCTACGACGTCGTTAGGCCGCCACCTCTACGACAAGCACACTCTCTACTAGAAATAGTAGTAGACAAGGAACTCCGGAAGTGCCTTACTACCTTTCTCTCGGATACAAAAATTGCTTCTAGGACTTGGCACCTAGCAAGAGGCGAAGACGAGACCGTCTAGCTAACATTCTTTTATTTTCCTTTATTTGCTTTTGTTTTAAGTCCTTAGGTATAAGCTTACTACTACCCTAGGCACGGGAATTTTCCCTAAGGTCGAGAGATATAGAGAACAACGATTGTACATAGAAAGACTGCTATCGCAAGACAGCCGTCCTACATAGTTATAGACTCCTATAGGACGTAAATGGAACAAA
Organism: Zymoseptoria crescenta; assembly: GCA_026122155.1. Lineage (NCBI taxonomy): Eukaryota > Fungi > Ascomycota > Dothideomycetes > Mycosphaerellales > Mycosphaerellaceae > Zymoseptoria > Zymoseptoria crescenta. The sequence continues at coordinate 6,831 of JALRMM010000549.1, forward strand.
CAAACAAACAATATAAAGGCCTGTTTTAGGTCTAAGAACACTCTATCGGAGGCCTTATTCTACTCGAACGGTCTACGGATTACTTGCTTCTTACTACGCCTTCCCTCTACTACCTAGCTACCGGATAGCATATTGTTAAGGGGTCTCGCAATCTTCGAGTACCTATATATAAACCTCCGGTAGAAGTTCGCGAACCCTAGGAACACCTATACGTCTCTATAAGACTTAGGTTATAGCTAGTTACGGATCGATTTAATCCTTTTCTCGTCTATAACTACGCCGGAGGGCGTAACAACGAACCTAAGGAACTCTATACGATTAGTATGGAACTCGCACTTAGTTAGCTTCGCGTATAGCTTCTATTCCTCGAGCCTCTTAAGGACTTGCTTAACATAGCGTCGGTAATCTATCTCGTTTTTCGAGTAGATAAGGATATTATCCAGATACACTACGTATATAGTGTCTACTAGTCCTATAAGGGCCTTGTTAATATAGGCTTAGAAGGTAGCGGGCGCGTTAGCTAGCCCAAACGGCATAACGAGGTATTCGAACAGGCCGTACCTTGTTTTAAAGGCTGTCTTCTACTCGTCTCCCTCTTTAATCCTTATCCTATAGTAGGCATCCCTAAGGTCTAGTTTAGTAAAGATTCGGGCCTAACTTAGGTAGTCTAGCATCTCGCTAATAAGGGGGAGCGGGTACCGGTTCTTTACCGTAACTCTATTTAGTCCGCGGTAATCTACGTATAGGCGCATCTCGCCGTTCTTTTTAGGAACGAAGAGGATTGGTGCCCTATAAGGGCTCTTACTAGGCCTAATCCAGCCCTTCTTTAGGGCCTTATTAAGGTATTCCCGTAGGATTGCTAGCTCTTTTTATAAGAGGTTGTATATTAGCATCTACGGTAGGGTTTTCCCTTCTTCGATGTCGATCGCATAGTTATATTAGCTGTTTCGAGCGATAATGCCGGCTAGCTTCTTACTAAATACGTCGTATTTACGGTATTTAGTAGGCACTTGGTTAATGTCTACTTACTCCACCGCGGCGACCGTAAGTATAGTCTTATAGACCTGCTTTAGGAGTTCTTCGAGGCCCGGTTAGCCCTCGTAGGTAGTACGATATCGCTCGTAGCATAATAGAGCCGCGACCTAGTGTTCGTATTGTCTATTAGGGTCTAGCTCCATCGGATCCCTATCCTAATCGGCGTGGATTGCTATCGGTTCTATAATAGCACTATCTAGGGCGTTAATGTCGACTATTTCGGGGATAAATAGGGCCTAATCCTCGTCTTCCCCGACTTCCGCGCCTACTAAGAACTATCCGTTCTATTTAATAGCGGCTTTACTACTAAAGATAGCGTATAGTGCTATACCCGTAGGGTAGTCCCTTTACGGCTAGTCGTCCGCTTCTATTTCCTTATCTCCTTCCTTATTATCGCCGGCCGCCTATACGAACCTTCCTAACCGGAAGTAAATAAGGGGGTTAGCCGCGAGGATCTAGTCCTATCCGAGCACTATATCGTACCTAGTAAAGGCGGCTGCCTAGAAGGTCTAATTTACCCCTTTTTCGTCCCCGTTAGAGTCCTTAGCTAGGACTACAATATCGTAACCTTTATAAACTATTATCTAGTAGTTATAAGGAACTTAATACGCGGTGTAGGCGCTCCGTTGCTAGGTATCTGGAGTAATTGTACTTAATATTGCGCGATAAGGTTAATCTACGCTCCGTAGTCGACTAGAGCCTTTAGCGTATATAGCTTCCTATCTCTACCGCGGATGTCTATGTTAATCGTAAGGCGTCTTTCTCTCCCTCTCGATTTTGGCCCTAGTTTAAGGAAGCTAAGTTGTGTAACTATAACTTTAACTAAGGCTACTCTTTTTCCTACTCCTTATTGCCGGTCGGGGTGCGATTTATACCTAATACGGGGCTATTATAGTTCGCGAAGTTTCTACGTCCCCCTCGCTATCTAGGTCGGAAGCTAGCGCCTCTACCTCTTAGTGCCGGTAGAGGGTTCGAGCCTATTAAAGGTCCGCTTTAGGCCTATTCCTAGTCCCTTTTGGGCCTAGTGTCTCTTGCCCTTAGTCTTCCCTTAGGGAAGAGCACGTTCTCGTATACCGATACGGCCTCTATAAGTTCCGTAACGTCGAACGCGTTCGCGAGCTTCTCGTTTCTATCGATCTCGCTTCTTACGTCCTCTAGTAGCTTAGAGTAATAGAACCCCTTACGGTTTCCTCGTTCCTCTAGTACGGTTATTAGCACTACGTCTATGCGAGCCTTAAGCCCCTATATATACGTATAAAAGTTGCCGATAGATTAGTTTAGAAGCTACTTGCACATCTAGTACTAATTAGCTAGCTCCGCTATGCGTGTAGCCTTTAGTATAATCTAGTTACGGAGTACCTCCTTTAGGTCGCTCTACTCGAATACCCTATCTTCTAAGTAGTCCTCCGGGTTTTGGGACTAGTAACGTATAATAGCTACTCGGAGGTCCTTTAGCCTAACCCTTTCGATCGCCTAGGCGGTACGGCGAGAGCGATAATTAGCTAGCATATTGTCCGGTACGTCGTAGAAATAGAAGCGGTTTTCGCAGTTACTAATCTAGTTACGGAGGGCCTCTAGGGTAGCGGTTTCAAGAGTGCATCCCGGCCCTAACTTAAGAAGGCTCTAAATCGGGTCTGAATTAGGCCTGGGTCCGCGGTGCGTTAGGTCTATACTCGAGGTTATCCTCTTCCTTTTTTTAATTAGGTCTAGTTCTATCTCGTAGATAGCTATAACGTCTCTTCTCGCGTTTACGTGCTCTATCCTTTCCTCTAGATTTATGCCGTCTAGCGATTTCTATCGAAGGGACTAAAGGTAGTTGCGGACATATCGAGGGACCTAAAGATAGTTAGGGTCGGTGTCCGGGTCTATTAGTTCTATTCTAGGGCTCGTTAGGGTCTAGTTCCGTTCTACATTAGGTCCTTCGTCGTCGTCGTATATCCACTAATCTACCGTTCTAGCGTCGGATCGATTCTCTAGCTCGGCTAATAGGCGGGTGGATCCACCTATACGTCTAGCCGAACGTTCGGCCGCTTTACCCTTTAGTAGTATCGTTTCGGTGCTAAATTAGACTTGCTCTAGTGCTTGGTACGGCTAATCCCTTTATAGGTTAAGAGGCAATATACTATAAGGGAGTGTAATTAGGTAGTAGCTAACACGTACAAGTAGTCTATATACGAATGTCTATATTACCTACCGAAGGGAACCGAAGGGAGGCGAAAAGGGAACAAAAGGGAGGTGTATATGCTAAGGCTCGTACGGGCCTGCTTCGGGTTAGCATTAGGCCTAAAGCAGGTCCGCAGGCCTACGGCATCCTGAGGCACTAACTCCCTAACAAAAACGACTAAAGCCTAACCTCTAGAAGAAGCAAGACGAGTATAACAAGCGGAAGGGAACTAATGCAAGCAAGGGCTCTAAATATACTTTAAAAAAATAACTATCGACTTAGACATCGAGGACTCTAAGTCGGCTAGTTTAAGTAAGCCCTCGCCCGTTTCCTTCCTCCCGCTAAATACGTAAGTGGATTACCTTAATGCTATTAGCCCTAATCTTCTTATTACTTATAGTCGACTTGGCCTACTAAAGGATTCTATGCCTTACAAGTTCCTACTTAACACTAGAGCTAGCTCGACGTACGTTAGCCGGCGCCTCGCTAAGCGATTTCCTAAGCTTTAAGTTAAAGTCCCGGAGCGCTTAGTAGCTATGCCTAACGGTGCCCTATAGTTAAGTACGTCGGCTATCCGAATTCCCTACTAAATCTCGAACTTTAAGAGTACTATAACCCTCCGAATCCTTAACTTAAGGACGCACGATATAATCCTTAGGCTCGAATAGTTCTAACTCTATAACCCCTAGATTAACTTCTAGACGAACAAGGTCTACTTATATAAGAACAAGGTAAAGCACGTTATTAAGTGCACCGGCTACCTACCTAATCTTGTAAATGTTCCCTTCGACCCTAGCATATGCTCCCTTAACGAGCTTAAGGCTATGCTATTAGTCGACAAGGACATGCCTCTATTCCTCTTAAACATTAAGGAAAGCGTGCTAGGATTAAACACGGACGACCTAGCCGGACTTAAGGAAGATAGGAACATTTCCCCGCCTACGAGTAGAGAACTACTACTTAACAACCTAATACTTAAAAACCGTAACCTATTTAGGTCCTCTCTACCTTCTAAGTTACCTAAGGACCGAAGAATCGTGCATAGCATTAATACTAGAGACTCTAAGCTAATTAATCTAACAGCCGTACTAGCTTTCTTAGGCCTAAGCCGAGGAATAAGAAAGCTAAATACTTGAACTACTTAAACGCGACCTTGTAGAACGATCGCACTCTGGAAAGGGGAGCCCTATCCTCCTTATGCCTAAGCTAGGCGGTAAATAGAGGATGTATGTCGACTACTACGCCTTAAACAACGTTACTATTAAGAACTGCTCCCCCCTCCTACGTATTTTAGACTACTTGGACGCATTCTATAGCGCTAGGTACTTTAGCAAAATCGACTTAACCTCCGGGTTCTAGTAGGTTAAGGTAAAGCCTAAAGACCGGCATAAGATAGCATTTAACACACGATAAGGCAAATACTAGTTTAAGGTAATGCCTTTTAGCCTCTACAACGCTCCTATAAGCTTCTAGAACTTAATAAACGAGGCTCTTAGAGATTACCTCTATAAGACTTATATAGTATACTTAGACGGTATCGTTGTCTTCTCTAAAACGGTTAAGGAACATAGAGACTACTTAAAGCAGATCCTAGACATCCTCCAAGAAAATAAACTATACTACTCCCTTAAGAAGTGCTTTATTAGGGTCTAGGAATTCCACTTCTATAGCTATTAGGTGTCCTACAACTAAGTACGACCTATATAGGACAAGATCTCTATTATTAAGGACTAGCCTATACCGACTAACGTTTAAGAGGTGCGATAGTTTACTAGACTAGCCTCCTTCTATCGCAAGTATATTAGGGACTTTGCAAGGCTTATAGCCCCTTTGTCCGACCTAGTTAAGAAGGATAATACTACCCTACGGCTAAAGAAGAAGCGGCTAGTTAAGTAGATAGCCTAGTACACGCTCGCTTTTAAAGCCCTTAAGAAAGCATTATATAGCGAACTAGTCCTAATAATCCCTAACTAGACTAAACCTTTTATTATCGAGACTAATGCAAGTAAATAGGTAGTAGGGGCAGTCCTCTATTAAGCAGATAATAATAGTAAGCTACACCTAGTTGCATACGATAGCCGCAAACTCTAAGCGGCCGAGCTAAACTACCTAGTGCACGAAAAGGAGCTTCTTGCAATTAAGGAGGCCCTTAGAAAATAGAACTACTATATTAGCAATAGAGAAATGACTTAAGTAATTACAGATTACTACTCCCTATAGTACTTAAAGACTTCGAAAACCCTAATAAAGCGACTTGTACGTTAGATTAAAGAGTTTTAAGCCTTTAATATTAACATTCGATATCGTAAGGGGAGTAAGGCAGTCGTTCCTAACGCTCTCTTAAGGCGTCCTAACTTAATAGAGCACACGCTAGCTAATATAGCCGGTACCGGCTTAGCTTAGCCGGGTAACTAGTTACTTAAGGAGGCAGACTTCCTTACTGCCCTCCCTTACTCCTTTAAGAAAAACGCTATACGGGGTGCAATTATCCGTAGCTTCTCTAAAAGAGAGGTAGTAGATAGAATTATCTATTTTAAGAAGATAAGCGAGCTGCCTACGGATCGCAAGCTTAGCCGCTTAATTAGTAAGAAGGTCTCTAACCTCGTGCTTAAGGATAATCTCCTATACTACCGAGAATCTAATAGCGACTTAGTCCCCTACATAGACCCCAATATCCCGCTAGGACTTCCTTAAACGGTGCTACAATAACTATAGGCACTTCTCTCTACCTAGAGTAAGTAGCATCCTACGAGCCCGAGGCTAGTAGTAGACACTTAAATCTAATATTACCGACTATGCTACTACTTGCCCCTAGTGCAACGCTATAAAGAAGAAACCTAGAGGCCCCTTATCGGAGCCTCGCTTTTACTAGGCAAACTCTACCCTTAAGCTGTTTAAGAGGTAGGCAATTAACGTTATAGGACCCCTACTAATTACACTTAATAGAAACAAGTATATTATTACTGCAATTAACTACGCTACGGGGTAGCTAGTTGCACGAGCAACCCCTAACTAGGAGATAGACACGGTTGCACGCTTTGTTTAAGAGGAAATCTACGCTAACTTCGGGCTCCTAAGGGAGGTCCTTAGTAACAATAGGCCTAACTTTATTTCCAAGGCCTTCGACATCCTAATAGATACGCTTTAAGCGAACTATAGGCTTACGACCCTATATTACCCTCGCACGAATAGGAAGGTTAAAGCACTAAATAGCGTACTTAGATAAATCTTATTAAAGATGTGCTTTAGTAAAAGCGTGCATACTTGGGACTTATACTTGCCTAAAGCTCTCTACGCTACTCGTATACGAGCCTAATCCAACTCTAGTTATAGCCCCTTCTTCTTAATATTCGGGCAGTAGCCCCGGATACTCGAGGATTACCTATACCTCCGGCTATTATAGCTTAAATAGGACGATTATACTATCTATTATTAAGCCCTAAAAAACGCCCGTACGATTGCTATAGAATAGCTACTTATAAAGGCAGTTCGGGCCGGAGCTATTAGTAGACAAACCTTTTAGGAAACTAACAGTAAGTTTATTAAGGGAGACTTTATACTTATATTCTACGAAACTAAGACTAAGCTCTAACCTACGTACGTCGGCCCCTTTAAGGTAGTTAAGCAAAGCTAGCTTAGAATATATACCTTAGAGGCGCCTAACGGATCGATTATAAAGTATTAAGTGCACGGAGACCGGCTCTTAAAGGCTAACTGCACTAGTTTTAAGGACTAGTAGAAGAGAGCCGGCCAAATACCAATATTAAGTATTAATATAGACTTTAAGAATTTGCTTAACGAGGAACTAGATCCCCATTTGAATTTCTTAACCCTAGCTACGATACCTAAGAAGAAATGGGAGAAGCTTACATCGTAGTAGCTTAATTAGTTAGGAGCCCTTAGATTCTTATTAGGGGAGGGCAAATCCCTAGATCCTTACTAGCTTAAATACTAGCCGATATTTAAGAAATAGCTTAAGAACGCTATAGAGGAAATCCGGAAGAATATTAGAGATGCATCGCGCGCAAATCGAGATAATGCAAAAGCTATAGTAGAGCTTAAAGCTACCCTCGAAAAGAAGCATCTTAAGGAGCTTAAGAAACAGACTCTATAAGGGCCGGCTTATATAAGCCCGCTTAACCTAGCCGCTAACCTAAAGGAAGACTCGTAAGTTAACCCGTCGGCACCTACTCTACTAACACGGCCTATATAAGGGGAGCATTTAGAGCCCTAACCTAAAGCTACTCCCCTAACGGCTAGTGCTAGAACGGAACTAGTCTCCCTACTTAAGCCTAAAACTATTGCTGCCGCTCCCTTAGAATAAGACCGACAGCCTAAGTAGATAGGGAAGGATCCTATAGACACGTAGAACCCTCCTATCGACTTCCCTACTGCCCCCGTAGTGCAATAGTAGGCGCCTAAGCTTAATCCTCCTACGCCTAAGCGTAGAGGAAGACTACCTAAGTCTAAGACTAAAGGGATTGCAATAGTAGTTCAAAAAGAAAAGGACAAATTTAAACCTTAAGCGGCCGATCTACGTCCCATTACTAGGGAAGTAGACCGCTAAATAGCTTAATCTAGCTATAGACTTTATTTAAGAAGGAAGGTTACTAAGAAGGTAAGGATTTAAGAGATCCCCCGTAGGGTTTTTCCTTATTTTGATTTCTAATTTCTAAGGCTAAAGCCTTAAGCGCTAATGTTATATTCATTCTAGTGCGACCCAAGGTACATGTTCTATTTAAGTAAACCCTAGAGCCCTACATAACTAATTCCTATGCAGTATACGGCCGAGTAGATAAGGTAGCCTAAGAAAAGCGAGGAGCAACTATAGAAGCCGAGCAGATAAGGTAGCCTAAGCAAAAAAGGAAACGCTTTCAATACTATAAGTTACCTAGCCTCTACGAAGGCGGAAGCTGCCCCTATACTTAGCCTTACTAGCCTCCTTCTCGAAATCTGCCGAAAGAGCCGTAGCTCTAGCCTAAAGGAACTTAATCTAGTTAGTAAGATCCTAGTCTTCCCTAAGTGCGGTTATAGCCCGCGTATATATACGATCGACGACTATCTATATAGAGTCTTAAGGATTAGAGCGACCGCGCTAGAGCGTGTCCCTTAAGTAGCGCTAGAATGCCTATTGCTAATTCTTAGTTTTACTAATTCCCGGTCCCTTAGCTCCGTATAGAGGGTTGCCTATCCTACTACTTAAGTTTCGAATTCCGAACATGCTACCTAAGCGGGCTAGTAGACCTCTAGTTAGAGTAACCGGTAGGATGCGTCCTTAAGCTTACTCGCGAGAATCTACTAGCTTACTTAGGATGCGGCCTAGGCCCTTATACGAGAGCTCGAGAGACATCTCGATTACGTACCTTAAGCGGTCCTTATTCTCTATTAAGTCGATCTTAAGTACCCGCTCCTACTCGTTACGTAGCTAAGTACTAGGAGATACCTTCTTCTTACGGCGCTACGTAGCCTAAGCGTTCGAATCCCTAGAGGGACAGTCCTAATAGTAGTTACCGAACCCGTAATTCGTATAGTAGCTAAAGATCCCCCTACCGGCACGATAAGTCCTAAATAGTCTAGTTAAACGACGCTTTGCGGGCGTACATCTATAAGCCCTACTGTCTAGTAACCCTCCGAGTACTTATATAAATAGAGACACTAGGCGCTACTACTTAACGTTGCCGATTATATAAGGATTTTGTAATAGCACCGCTAAGGATTGCTATAAGGATTACTACTAAGGTAGTAATCCGGGTCTAGTATGCTGTTATCTTGTTGTCTTATAACAATAGAGATAACTAATGCTTAGCGTAAGCTAGCTAAATATAAGGCGAAGGGCTTATACTCGCATATTAATTTCTATAAGAATTAGTCTTACCTTTTATCTAGTGGATATTAGGCGTTCTTTATATTGCTATAGACCCTATCGTCCTTACAATTCTAATTCTTCTACCTCTTCGAGGGTAGCAATCCATTAAACCCTATTAAGATTAAGAACTATTAAGATGCCTTCCCGACGCATTGCCGGAGAGCCCCTATAGGACTTACGACTAGACGAGTTGCCCGATGTAGAGTAAGAGCTAGGGCCCTAGACATACGGAGAAGATCCTTAGGGATCCGAAGATAACTATACGTCGATGCCGGAAGAGTCCGTAGCCGAAGCTATCGCTAGGCTCGAAGCCGAAAAGGAAGCCTTAAAGAAAGAAGAGATCCTCTATACCCTTTAGCTAGAAGTTTAGTAGATAAAGCTTAGCCGTAACCGTAATAATATAGAGAGGTAGGGCATAGCGCCGCGAGCGGCGGTGTAGAACCTATCGACTATTAATAATAACCTATAGAGTATTACGTAGTCTATTCGCACCGCTAGAGCCTAGCGTATACTATCCGCCTAGTGTCGGAGGTAGACCTAAGCTTAAGGATCCTATCGTATTTAAGGGACATAATATTAAGGAAGCGAGGGACTTTATTCGCTAGTTAGATCTAGTGTTCCTTAACTCTAGCTATTACTACGTTACCGACTATACTCGCGTTTCGTACGCTATTATATAGCTCGGTAGTAATGTAGCCGATCTTTAGCACAACAGCTACTAGGAGAGTCTAGTGCCTAATAATTACACTTAGGAAGATTTCAAGCATTTCGTTCGCAATGTAGTCGGTAATCCTATTAATCGTTTACTTAGTATAATGCTAGAGTACGAAACAGCATATTAGAAAACCGAGGAGAGCGTTAAGAACTTTGCGATCGAACTTAACATACTAGAGAGCTAGCTCGATTATACGGAGAAGTAGCTTATACGGCACTTCCTCGTAAAGATTAAATCTTCGCTCCGCTAGGATATCGTAAAGAATTACGAAATGCCGACAACGCGAGCCGAAGTAGTTACGCTAGCTACGCGATTAGAGGCCGCCGATAGGAGCTACACTAAGGCCCTTTCTAGAGCTAAGCATAGCCGCAACGAAGACTCTAAAGACAAGAGTAATAAGAAGAATAAGCGCGAACATAAAAGGAATCGTAATCGCGACTCGAAACTACGCGACCGAAGCGATCGCGTACTACCTACGAATAGTAGGCGGAACTAGCTAAAGGATTTTGCCGACGTCGTATGCTTTAAATGTAATAAGAAGAGGCATTACGCTACGACTTACACGGCTAATCTAACTAGTATACGTAAGGTCGACGCTACTAAAGAGGAGTCGAAAAAAGCGAAGGACTTAAAGAAGGGATCCGATCCTTAAGTCCGGAGCCGACCTAGGATCGAGTAGTCGTAGACTATACGCCCCGGTACTATAGTATAGTCGTAATACCTACGGCGAGCGCGGAGTACGAGGCGAGTTTCCTCCTCGATAATGTAGCGGATATAAACGTCGTTTTAAGAGAGTTCGTTTTGAAGATAGGCATCCCTATTAATAAGAGAGCGGTGCTGCCTAGAGTCTCTACCTTTACTAGCGAACTCGGATACTACTATAGAGCGTATACCCTTCGGGTGCGGCTTATAGACTCTATAGGAGTAACTAAAGTAACATAGGGGACTTTCTACGCATACGAGATGCTAGAACCTAATATAATCCTTAGTCGGCCCTAGGGACGTTTATAAGGTATAATCGTTAATAGTAGCCGTGACGCGTAGTATTATAGTAAGTACCCTATTCTACGAAAGATCGAAGTTGTCGACCTATACGTCTTTACGAAGGATTTACGAAGGAGTCGCGTAGTATATACAATCTCTATAAAGCCGACGGAGTATACCGTAGTAGATTTGCCCGATAAACTAAAGGCTTATACTAATGTCTTTTTCCTAACGCGGGAGTAGTTACGAAGGCGTTGTAATAGAATCGAGCATAAGATTAACCTTAAGCTAGGCATAGCGCCTCCCTTAAAAAAGACGTATTATTAATTACCCCGAGAGCAAAGCGAGCTTTGTACGTATCTTATAGAGGGCATTAAGAACGATTAGTTTAAAGTTAGCGATAGTAAGGTAGGTGCACCTACTATTCGTTATAAAGAAAGATAGTACCCTACGGCTATATATAGATTATCGTGGGTAGAACAAAATTACCGTTAAGAATAGCTACCCGCTACCCTTAATCGCCGAGACGCTCGATTAGTTAATAAACTACGAGTACTATACTACGATTAATCTTACCTAGGCGTATTATTGTATCGCTATTAAAAAGGAAGATCGGTAGAAGACTGCCTTCCGTACTAGGTACGGGAGTTACTAGTATAAGGTAATGCCCTTTAGGCTTACGAACGTACTAGTAACGTTCTAGACGTATATTAATCGAGCCTTATAAGGCCTCGTCGATATGTACAATGTAGTGTATTTAGACGACATCCTCGTCTATAGCGTAAAGTATTCGTAACACGTTCGTAATTTTTACGTAGTGCTTAAGCGCCTACGGAAATTCCGGCTATATACCTAGTTTAAGAAGTGTAGCTTCTTTAAGAAGTTAGTGGACTTCTTAGGGTACGTAGTAACTACTAATAGGGTAACTATTAACAATAGTAGGATTAGTGCGATCGCTAAGTAGCCTACACCCACTACGTTAAAGGAAGTTCAAGCGTTCCTTAGCTTTACTAACTTCTACCGGAGATTTATCTCCTATTACTCCAAGGTCGTTAAGCCTTAATAGACCTTTCGAGAGGAGCTAAGAATAGCAAGAAGCTAGGTCCGATCGAGTAGCAAGCCCCTTAGCAAGAGGCGTTTAAGAGATTAAAGAGGTCCTTTTAGGAGGCTCTAATCTTAAAGCATTTTGACCTAGCGAAGAGGTTGCGTATAGAGACTAATGTATCTAATTTTGCGATTGCCGGTATCCTATGCCAACTCTTCGACAACGAGTAGCATCCTATTACCTTCTAGTTAAGGAAGATGCTTCCCGCGGAGATAAACTATAAGACTTATGATAAGGAGTTGCTCGTAGTCGTTACGGCGTTTAAATAGTAGCGTCTATATCTAGACGATACTACGTACACGGTCGATGTAATCGTAGATTATAACAACCTTAAGAGCTTTATAACTATAAAGCAATTGAACAGTCGTTAGGCGCGTTAGGCCGTTAAGCTCGCGCCTTACGACTTTATAATTATATATCGCGCTAGAAAACTTAATCTAGCCGATGCGCCCTTACGCTAAAGCGATTACGAACTAACTATAAGAGAGATAATAGATTATTTGAATATGCTATTGCCGAGTCTCTAGAACAAGCTACGAGCTTAGTTAGAGGGCATAGTAACGCTTACCTAGGCTAATAGCCTCTCGATTAGAAGGATTAATGCGACCTTCTAATTAATCGAGTCTAAGAGAATTGTGTCTAAGACGCTAGTAGCGCTATTAGATAGATCGTACACCGTGTCTTTACCTCGGAGTGTTATACGTGCTATCACGAAAGACGACGGTCTATATGTATATGTTATAAGCCTACTCTACGACTATATAAAATCGATTACGAAGGTCGACCGAGAGGCTTACGAACTACTTACGAAAGTAGAAATATAGGGTGTTTACCGTGCCGAATTAGGCTACGAGTACACCTATAGAGATAGAATACTATATAATAGCGACGCTATGTATATCCTAAAAGATTGTACATTACGAGCGTAGATTATGCGTATGCATTACGATAATCCCTTAGCCGGTTATTTTAGCAAGGAGAAGACTATCGAGTGAATTAGACGCAAGTACTTCTAGCTACGTCTTGTAATAGACGTCGTAGAATACATTGCTAGTTGCAGTAGATGTCTTGTAAACAAAGCGCGACACTATTAGCTATACGGCGCGTTGTCTTCGCTTTTATTACTAGAGAGAGCTTAGTAAGACATCTCTATAGATTTTATTACCGACCTACCTCCGAGTAAGCTACACGGTTCTATGTTTACTACTATACTTGTAATCGTAGATCGATATACTAAGATAGTAAGACTCGTACCTATAACTAAGTAGTATATAAGTAATAAACTTATAAGCATTTTAGAACGAGAAGTAATTCGCTTCTTCGGAGTTCCTAGAAGCATCGTTTGTTTGTTTGTTTGTTTGTTTGTTCTATTTACGTCCTATAGGAGTCTATAACTATATAGGACGGCTGTCTTACGATAGTAGTCTTTCTATATATAACCGTTGTTCTCTTATATCTCTCGACCTTAGGGAAAATTCCCGTGCCTAGGGTAATAGCAAGCTTATACCTAAGGACTTAAAACAAAAGTAGAATAAAGGAAAAATAAAAGAGTGTTAGCTAGACGATCTCGTCTTCGCCTCTTACTAGGTACTAAGTCCTAGAAGTAATTTTTATGTTCGAGAGAAAGGTAGTAAGGCATATCCGGAGTTCCTTATCTACTACTATTTCTAGTAGAGACTGTACTTGTCGTAGAGGTAGCGGCCTAACTGCGTCGTAGATAGGGCAGCTATAAACAAGGTGTACGGCTGTTTCTTTTCTTCCGTAAAGGTAGTTTAGCGTTGTTACGTGTCCGAAGCGATAGAGATAGGACTTTAGGTATCCGTATCCTAATAGGATAGTATAGAAGGCACTAGTTAAAGCGCGTCTTCCTCCTA
>JALRMM010000550.1:0-20530 GCA_026122155.1 Zymoseptoria crescenta
GGACTACGAAGCTTTAGATGTATTTAAGGCGAAGCCTAAGCATAGTAGGCGCGAACGGTAGCCGAAGACATTACCTAAGAATAAAAAGTAATCGTGCTTGAATAGTTGTTAACCTATACGCACGTCGTAACTATAGAGACTTTAAAGGCGCCGCTCTATTACGAGTGCTTACCCTCTTCGAGGAAAACAAAGTCCCTCCTATACCTTACAAATCCTTATTATCCTTAGGAGTAGGCGCTATAACGGGTGTAGATGCCTCTACCCCTACATTATTAAACATGCTAATCTTATTGTCGCGGTCGCTAGCTACGAATTAGCTCTTCTAATCGTATAGCTTACGGTTACTAGCGAGTGCCGCGAGGATACCTTCGAAGTTACGATATCCTACGGGAATTATCGGAACGACCTAAAATAATAGTTAGCGCGTAATATACGAAGGGGATACGAAAGACTTACGAGAACGGCCAACTCCGCTAGGATACGTAGAGAATCTACGATATCGGAGACCTTCTATAAGCCTTCGCTAATAAGTAGGATAGGCTAAGGAGTAGGATTAGTCTTCGCCTATTTTAACTTAAATTGCTAAGCGCTGGAGAGAAACTAATAGAAGACTACAATCTTTTCTATAGCGTCCTCGTAAGTAGTATTAACGTCCTCGATAGTAGCTTTATCGTCCAAGTTGCGAAGATTTAATAGCGCTATCTCTATAGCGTCCTAAGCGATACGGCATCCGAGTAGGAGCTCCTTATAGTCCTATTTAGCACCCCTACGGATAGTTAGCGAATATAAGCCGAAGGGATAGCAAAGTACTTACTTATACCCTTCGTAGCGGATCTTTACTAAGGTATACGAGCAATTATAGTCGACCGCGTAAGAATAGTTGCCGCGGTTACCTTTACTAATATAGCTAGTATAGCGCTAGTAGGGACGAGGAGGACGAACGCTATATAGCACCTTTAGATAAGTAGGCGGCGGAGGACCTTTATACGCCTTACTTAGAGACGTCGTAGCTAGAGGCTCGATAGTCTTACCGTCCTTATTATTATTCTTAATAATAGGAGAAACTTCCGTAGCCTAAGCCTTCGTAGCTCTCTTTCTTAAGCGCGGAGTTTTCGGAGTCTAAGGAGCATTAGCTCCCTTAGTAATAGTAGCTTTCGTCTATAGGCGAGACGAAGTGCGAGACTTCTTAGATAAAGACGTAATAGCTTCGTTACCGTCTTTAAAGCTAGCCGTAGCGCGGCCGCGTTTTAGATCGGCTTTCTTAATACTAGAAGATTTCTAAGGAGTCGGAATATTCGCTAACGAACGTTTACCGAAGGACTCGCGCGTACGCGGCGTGTCCTTATTAGATTCTATTAGAGTAATTAGTACATCTTATAGAAGCTATCTTAAAGGCTCTTACGCTTAGGCCGTATAGGTCGCTATCTCTTTCGAGGCTCCGACGGCTACGCCGACTTATTAGGTAGAACCGAACCTAAGCCGAGGGAGTCGCGCGAGCGTACCTTAGGTTCGTAGGTTACGCTAAATTGGTATACTATAATCTAATTAGTATAGGCTAGAGATAATTATAGCTACGCTTACCTATCGAGTCGTCCGTTAAAGTGTCCGTAATGCATAGGCTAGGCCGCTTAGAAGGCTTCTACGCCTAGGATAAGCGATCTAGAGGGTTATTATACCGCTTAGCTATCGGTATAGTAGTCTTACTACTTTAACGGCTAGATTAAGCGAGATCTCTCTTAGCCGGAGGAGCGGAAACGGCGCGAAACTGTCGAGGAGGCGGTATAGTTTTATCGAGCTCTAATAAGAGCTAACGCTCGGCCGAGGAAGGATTAGATATACTTATAATACACTACGTACGGTATGCGAAGTCTAAGCGAGAGTAATGCAAAGGTAGTAGTGTCTAAGAAAGTTAGCTCCGAAAAACAGAGGGTAAATAAGTATAGAGACTTACTATCGCCTAGATACCCTCGATCTACTATGTTTGTTAATGTTGTTATTAACAAGTTATAAATGTATTAGATAGAAGTGGATATTATAGAAGCAATGTCTATAGCAGTCGGCATAGATATATGTACGCTGCCGCCGGCTAATTAATAAGTTACTAGATACGTGCATACGAGCTTATGCCGTATAATATACGAAGTAATCGCGAAGTAATTACGAAGTAAGCCTACTAAATCCCGGACCCCTATAAGCGCGCCGAGGACGACGCTTATAAGGAGAGGAGGCAATTGTAACAGCACTACTAAGGACTGCTATAAGGATTACTACTAAAGGTAGTAATCCGGGTCGAGTAAAGTTATCCTTCGGTTATATAACTAAGGAGGTAACGAATGCTTAGCGCATGCCTACCGTATATAAGGCAAAGGGCTTACGCTCGTACATTAAATTCTATAAGAATTAGTCTTACCTTTTATCTAGTGGATATTAGGCGTTCCTTACATTACTATAGACCCTATCGCCTTTATAGCTAAAGACTCGAAAAAAAAGGTGGACCTACCTTTTCTTCTAAAATAGGACACCGGGTATATATAAAGACCCACTTTTTCTTCCAAATCCGGACACCGAACATAACCGAACATATACGGCTATATAATACGGAGTATAACTAAGGATAGCTATAAAGGGGGGAGGGGGGTAATATAAGAAAGCCCTTACTAACGGCTACTATCCTAGCCCTTTCTACCCTTATCTTTTGCTACCTAGAGTAACCTAGCGTAGGAAATAATAGAATAGCTCGCACTAACAATAGAGGGACCTTTACGCCCGTATAGACGGCTTTTAGGCCTCTACCGGCGACTAAAGGCCCTCCGCTAGTATATAAAGGAACGTATATATATAGGCGAGACCTCTCTAGTCTATTCCTCTCTCTATCGAATCGAGTTATTACCTACTAAGCTCTCTTATTTTTCGGTTCTAGCCTACGAACATTCTTAAGTTACTTCTAATAGCTACGTTACTAGTAGCGATAGGATATTATTATTAGTAAGGAGGAGTAATTTAAAGGAAGAAATATAAAAGTTATATATATAATATTTAAGGAGTTCTCTAGCCTCTTATTAGTCGACTATTTAAGTATAGATTTATCGTTCCTAGCCTCTATACGAGTTGTTTATATAAGTAATAGATATACGGCTATCGTGCTAAAGTCTACCGCGAAATGAAATTCGGGCTACCCGACGTTTAAAAATAGAGCGCCCGACGTTTATAAAAGCCTATTAAATGCAAATCGACATTTTTATACTACGGACAGCATGCGACTTTCAAAGAAACTTCTCCGTCGCTCCGGGTGGGGGTAAAAAAAAACAAAGGAAGGGGATTATGGAATCCATCCCTCTCGTTGAAAAATAGTCGTCCCCCACTGCTCACAGCGCCGCCCCGCCCGCCCAAATCGCCGCCACTCATCCCATCCCATCCCAAACCACCACCGAACCATCCCAACCCCTCCCTCCTCCCAACTCCCTCCCTCCACCCTAAACACACAACGCCCCATCATCCCCGAACCGACACCAATTCCCCGTATCCGTGCACAGCGAAATCTATATCCCCCCCCCATATCTCGTCAGCTTTTTTCCAAACGGCAAACAACAAAAAAAAAACCCCCCCGGTCGTCACTCGTGTGAATCAATCAAGCCAAAGAAAAGCTTCGGACGTACCGCGTCGCAGTCCTGCGTCTTTCCTTCGTCGATGCCGTGTCCGTGGCAGAGGCCGTTGTCGTGCTCGGCGCTGAGGCGGTCGCAGGTCTGGAGAGGGGCGTTAGCGGGGGAGGTGGGGAGAGGGGCGTTAGAAGGGGGAGGGGAGGGAGTTGGGAGTGTGCTTACGCCGTCGAGGAAGGGGACCTTCGGTCCGTTACAATCCGCGGAGCCGCCGATTTGGGCGAAATGGGGGGTGCAGTAGGTGAGGTCTTCGGGGGGGCATTTGGTGTTCTTTTCTCCCCCACCTCAGCTATGATGGTTCGCGGATTATGGGTGGGGAGAGAGGTGGAAGCACAGGGGCGGGCGGGGCGTTGTGGGAACGGTGGGTGTGTGTGTGTGTGTGTGAAGGGGAGACGTACATCGGAGCACTCTTGTTGTTGGCCCGCGTCGGAGTCTCGACCGTAGCAAAGGCCGTTGACGTATTGTTCGGATGGGGCGGAGCAGACCTATGCACCGCACGGGGTTTTTGGTCAGAGCGCTGTTGAGGGGTGGGGATGGGGTTCGGGTGGAGGGCTGCGGGTCGATAGATACACACCCAGTCTGCCAGGGCGGGGGAGGGTATGCGGAGGAGGAGGAGGAGGGAGAGGAAGAGGATTTGCATGGTGGGCGATTAGGGTTTGCGTCGAGAAGGTATGGGGCTGAAGAGATGTAGATGCCGTGGATTGGATACGTGATGCGAGAGGGTGTACTTAGGAGGTTGACCTCGATAAGGCGGAGCGCGGAGGCGAGGCGGTTGTGCGAGGCGGTTGTGCGAGGCGGTTAGCTAGGCACGATTGGCCAAGCGATGGGACAAGCATGCATACTAGCCCTTCAATGTGTCTGATCGGATCCGCGACGCGCGTGCGGTGGATAGCGACACCAAAGACCGAAGCTCCAGGTCCCTCGTGGTTCTGTGTTGCAGCATCCCCACGCATTAGGAATCCAAGTGAGCCAAATCGCTCGGAAACCCTACCGGCGAGCACATGTAAGGATCGTCCATCGATGTCGAGGACGGCGAGAAAGTGTATGAGAAGTTGAGAACACTCGTGTGCGGAGCGGCGCGTGGAGGCTCGGGAAGGTGAGCGATCCGGTAGAGACTCCTCCCCGTACGACGTGTCCTGGTGACCTCATGTATGCTGTTCGTCGAATACGGGCCGTCCGTCCACCGCTGGAGCCGGCAGCACCTCGATCCGGACATGTCACATCTATATGCCGATGTGCGACGTTCCGACAACGTCTCGACGAGATTCAACGATCCCTCCCCGCTGCGTGTTCGTCCGCCCCTAGGGACGGGTAAGTGATCTTCGATGTGACTGACGGTCAGCCTGCCACGGCACGACGGGCGGATTCGCACTTTTTGACATGTATCAACGCCGAAACTCGGGCCGGTACGTGAACATCTTCCCGCCATCTTGAATTCTCTCCACGAAATCAGTGACTGTATAGATCGATCCACTCTACGGCGTGTTTCTCTTCGACGCCGCGACGCGGTGTCTGTCTGTCTGCCCGTCGCAAGGCCCTGACTCGACCCCCGACAACTCCGACCGCACCGAATCGCGACGACGACGACGAGATCATTCCTCTAGCACCGACACGAACTCACACCACTTTCAATCAATTCCACGTCCATCAGCAGCAACCAGTCTGAACCTTGACACCTCTTCGACGACCCCTTCTCCGCCTGCTTAGACTAGTATATCCGCAACCGACGATTCCCGACAGGAAATCTACCACGGACAGCATTGGATCTGAAGAGAGCAAATTAATGTCAAGCGCCATTGATTCAGCAAGGAAAGACGAAACGCATACGTGATACACGCAATTATTCTTTTTCGTGTTGCAATTGAAGCTGTCTTGGCGATAATCGGCGATGTGTTGGCCCAGACCACATCGTAAGTCTTGTTCGTTGCACTCGACGCCTCCGGACATCTCGTGGCAGCCGACGGTGATCGGTCCCTGGAAGGGACGGGTGCATGACGCCCATGCGAGTGGCATGGCTGTCATTAGAGTCAGGATGAGCCCGGTCATTGAGGAGGAGGAGACCATCGTGTTTGGGTTGTCGGGGAGATGTTCGTAAGAGGAGGGCAGAAGAGGGAATGTTGCGAAAGAGAACCGGGCGTACCTTATACGCGCTCTCTCCTGCAAACTATTCTAGCCCGCAGATCTGTTGGGTCTCAACGCGTCAGGTACAGCAGGTGAGCACATCGGAGTGGACATCACCTTGTAAGCTCCATGGGGCAAGTCCCAGGGTTGTTAACGGGATTAATGAGGATCAGGCGAATCCGCGCGGCGGGGCTAGGGCTGCTCCTTGACGGTGTTGATATGCTAGTGTGTTTCAGGTGGAATTACCCAAAAGTGCAGATCACGCTTTAATGCGTGTATATGACGATTAGGGGGTTCTAGACTTAGGAGATATTGCGGATTAACTACGGAAACAGAGAGTTAAGGACGAGGCCCTTTTAGGTATTTGGAATTATAACCTCTATATAGTTAGTAGGTTAGATAACCCTTATAAAATTATAGTTTTTCTTAATCTACAAGTTCACCCCTACATTACACTACTATACTAACAGTTATAAGCCTGGATTTGTGCTAAACAATATATTTAAGAGATAACCCCTAACAATTAACCTTAATAGATGCCTTAAAGATTAACTCGCTAGGTTTTCCGGCTATAATAAACGTTAGACGCCGAGAAGTAGTCTATACCGACTAAATGAAATACGATAACTAGTACTTAATTACTAAGTCGGCGGCAATCGATAATAGACTATTCTAATATATACGTAAGACGACGCTAATTAGACTAGTAGGTATAGTAATAGATCGAGTTTAGGAACTATATAAACCGATTATACTAATTAAGCCAGATCTTGGAATTAAAATTAAGGATCTATAGGAATAAGGGAACTACGTCTAGTAGTAGTAAAATAAGGCCTTCTTTAATTTAAGGATAAAGGACTATACTAGAGAATCTATCGTATTCTCCGAGTTTAAGAAGAAGAAGAATAACTTTAAGAAATACTTTACTCGAACGATTCTATTAGTATACGTAGACGACCTAAACGATTAATACCCGCCGATGCTAGCTAATTAGATAGACTTCGTTACTAGAACATTCGCTCTAAATAACGTAACGAGGCGAAGATTCCTATTAAAATAGCACTTCGACCTAATATCCGGACCTAAGTCGACTAACGTCTATATATACCTATAAAAGTAGCTGGAATTAGTGAAGAAGATGCTAAGAGGTTTATACCTAGTATACTCTATCCTAAAGACGACTTTATAAGGATAGTCGAGGAAAAAATTAATATTACGACTAGAAGAATTATTATAGTGTTCTCTATACTCTAATAATACGTTCGAGAAGTAATAGTCTTCTTAAATAGAGACCTAGGCAACCTAGCTAAGTCCTTATACGTAAACGCTATATTTAGAGTAGACGAAGACTAGATAGCTACTCCTAAAGTTTAAGGAACAGGTTAAATTAGCTTTAATATATAGCTAATTATAGGACCTAATAAAGGGGATAGGTCGAACAATAATAAAGATAAGTTAAAGAATAGAACCTATAAACCCTATACCAGGAAACTAACAAATAAGTCGTACTAGAGGCTAGGAAATTATCTAATTATTAATTACCGTCTACGGCTAGTAGAGGCCGATATAATAAGAGATAATAAGAAGTACCTCGAATTCTATAAAAACGTCCTGAAAAAGGACAAAGGGAAGTGCCTTTAGTAGATAAAGCTTAGGGACCCTTTAGTAATAGCGTTAAAGGATTACTATAGGATTAAGGATATCCTACTAAAATAGACAAAATCCGACTCCCCTTAAAACCCTAACGGTCCGAAGAAGTAGTATAGAAGTTATGCGATTAGGGCAGTTACGGAGTATAGGGTAATGTTTTAATAGAAGCGGTCGAAGAGAGTAATCGCTAGCTACTTAATAGCGGCTCTAACGTCCACATTATAAACAATCTAACTATTGCGGACTTTAAGGTCGTTAATATCCCCTATAACGTATACATTTACGCTAGAGATTAGCGGTTAAAGGCGTTACTAGTAGTAAGAGGAATAGGAAAGATTACGTTCCTATCTCCTTCTAGAGAGCTAATTACTCTACTATTAAAGGACGTTCTCTATATACCTGGATTCTACGTTAACATTGTTTCCTCTACATTATATAGAGATATCGGCCTATACTTAAACGAGAGGTTAGATTACTAGCTAGAAAACGAGGGAGTAGTAGTAACTAAGATTAAGCGATTTAATAGACTACTATATATTAACGCCTATACTAGACCGAAATCCAATACCTAGATCCTAACTTAGCTACTAGATTTAAGAAATCAACCTCTTAGTATACAAAACGCGCTAAACGAGGATTAACTATCCAACTAAGAAATGTTCGTTATACTCGTAACGAGTAGTAGGGCTTAGAGAAAACTAAGGACGCTCTCTCCGGCCTAATAGCACCGTATTATAGGCTATATTAGGGGTAATCGTGTCTCGCAACTTAATTAAGTAGTATAGGGTATTAACATTAATAAGAAAGGAGATACGGCCCCTAAAATAAACGAATGCAACGCGTATTCCCTAGCTAAGTCGAAAAGACTTGTCTCGTAAAGGAAACTAATTAGAGTACGACTATTAGTACCCTTTTCGGACGTTGTAGCCAATATTATTAAATTCAATATTATAAACAACGGAGATAAGTACTTGTTCCAACTTCTACGTAGTCGATACGAATATATACCTACACTTCGTATAGACGGTAGTAACCGTTAACTAAGTAAGTCTAGTACGGTGCTTTAAGGAACTTCAGACCTTTATTAAGAGTATAGGTCGAGAACTCTATGTCCTATCGATAGATAGTAACCCGAAGTTTAGATTAACATTTAGATTAGCGTTAAGAAAGGGATGCGTTTAATAGAAGCCCTTAGCACCCTATACGTAAGCTTAGGATCTAGTAGAAAGAGCTAGAGGCCTAATCGTCGAGATAGCGCGGGCAATAATTATTAAATCAAATCTACCTAATAGTCTTTAGAACAAAGCGTGCGTAGTAGCGGCCTATATTATAAATAGGTTACCTACTAAGAGCCTAAACTACATAACCCCGTAGGAAAAGGCTACTAGACAAGCACCGGATATCGCCTATATCTACTAGTTTAGGTTAAGAGCCTATACATACAAGACAAGGCCGAAGGACGTCCCTAAAAGAGAGAAGATAATGGAGCGAGCCAGAATTAGCTACCTAGTTAGCTTCGAAGGATACAATGTGTTCCGAATCTGGATTCCAAGCATAGATAGGATTATTAGGACGAGAGACGTTGTCTTTAACGAGAAGTTAAAGTATAAAGGACTCTACGACTTCGACCTAAGTATAGTAATACCGGTAAATCTGGCCGTAAACGTGGAACTAGACTTTAGGGTAGAAGATTACTAGTTTTAGGACCTATCGGATGCGTTAGTATTAACCTACTAAGCCGAACAAGGGGAAGACATTGAAATTCCAGATACCTTTAGACGAGGTGCGCCGGAACCTAAAATCCGTAATTAAGCCGCTCTAGAAGTAGCTATAGAAGATAATTAGGATTACGAGATCCCTTATAACCGAGAAACGGAGATAAGGGAGGATACTATTAAAACCTTTATTATTTATCGAGGTATTAAAGAGAGCGTTAAGAATGCTATTATAGAGTACGGACAAAAACGGAGTTATAAACACGTCGATCCGGACGATTAATACGACGATCCGACGCTATCGACTTAGCGGTAAAAGATAATTAACTCTAGACCTATCGGACCCTTTAAGGCCGAAAATTAGATCCTCCCTAAAATGTCCTTATTCGATATAAGAGGCACTTTCTCGATTCACGCTACCGTAGCTAAGGTATACGCTATCTCGTTAATAAAGACGATTATAGAAGAAAAAGCCTTAGTAAGTATTGCGCCCGTCCTTATTAGAGATATCCCGCTGGAACCTAAGCGTTAGAAGAACATTAACGGACATAAGTTCGAAGTTTAGTTTAAAGAGGCAGCGTCTATGGAATTTCAGAAAGCCCTCGACACCGGAACGTTCTATTAGGTACCTAAAATGGAAGTAGGAAACGACTCTATTATACCGTTAACGTAGGTATTTAAGTATAAGTCCGATTTAAAAGGGCACTTAGAGAAGTTCAAAGCTCGCATTTACATACGCGGAGATTTATAGTTAATAGAACTAGACACGTATATAGCAACGCTCGTAGTAAGGCTATTTAGGCTATTAATAGCAATTATAGCCTACTTCGACCTCAAAACAATATAGATAGAGGCCGTTAACGCCTTCCTTAACTTAGAGTTGCCGAAGCTAATATTCCTATAACTACCTAACGGGTTCTAGATTAAGGGGCAACTACTAAAGTGCGTTCGCCCCTTCTACGGGTTTAAGGAGTCTCCGGCACTATAATAGGGAGATCTTAGTAAAGGAGTTAGAGAACTTAGATTAAAGTAGATCGTGGACTGTCTCTACTTAGACGGCAAGGTTATAATCTTTTTCTTTGTCGATAATATTATATTAGCATTTTATTACAAAAGTAAAGATTACGCTAAGATAATCTAGAAGAAACTCATAGCTAAATACGAGATAAGGATAATGGGGCCGATCGATTACTTTTGTAGCATTAAGATCGTCCGGAATAGAGAGACTAGAGATATGTAGCTTAACTAGGACACGTATATTAAGAAGGTAGCATAGAGATATAACATCTTAATTAACGAGAAGAAGACGGATATACTATTTCTAAGTTCCGTACAACTTTAATTAAGAGCCTACGAAGGAAAGGCCAAATTGTACATAATTAAGGAGATGTAGAGCAAGGTAGGCTTAATTAACTTCGCTACGACGTATATACGACCGGATATAGCCTTTATAGTCTCGTTGCTATTACGCTACCTAGTTAATCAAGCCGAGTATTACTTAAAGGCGGCAGACTACTATATTAGGTACCTATTAGAGAGTTTAAGCCTAAGCCTAAATTACGGGAAAGACGACAATAGGTTAATATACTTGTCCCAACCCCTGGACTTCTTTAGAGCGTCGGACGCATCCTTTACGGACAATATAGAGACGCGAAGAAGCTTAGAGGGTATAGTATTCTTCCTTTTTAGAGGGATAGTGGACTAGAAAGCGACAAAGTAGTTAACTAAGTCGAAGCTCTATACACTTAGCTACGCTAGGACGGAGATATTATAATAGGAACGAGTGTTTAAAGCTATCGATCTTAACCTGAACTCTAAGGGTAGGCTTTTATACGACAACAAACAAACGATTCGAATCGTTACGGCGAATAGCTAAAAGCTAGACACGAAGATAGGGTATATAGACATTTAACAATACTAGCTACGTAAACGCTACTAGTTAGGAGATCTAGATGTTAAATAGGTAGAAACTACCTTAATGCTAGCGGACGGGATAACAAAATTACTTAGCGCCCAACGGCATCGCGCCTTTTAGGACTAGCTCCGCATAAAAATCTTACCGGATCTAGGGAGTAAAGAAGGCGCTATTATCCAAGACTAACCTAATCTCAGGGGTAAAGGTAGGATAGCTGCCTAGCTACCCTTACTTTAGTAAAGAAACGAGGCAATAACGTTAGGAGCAATTATACGCTATTACGATATGCCTTAGATTATTACGTTTACTACCTCTAATAGGCGGTCCAGGACGAATATACATAGGGAAACATAGGAAAAACAACGCATCCTCCCTTTTTAAGACGAATTTACTTTATTTTTAACGCTAATCTAAACTTAGAAGCGACTTTTAGCCTAAAAAGCTATTACGAGCTAATCCGGCGCATATCTAAGTAGCCTATAAGGACATCGAAGCACTAGTCTATACTTAATTTTCGAGATTAAAACACTTTACTTCCACTACTCTTTTTTCTTCCTTAACTACCTTATTACGTAACCTCGGAGGTATTAACTTAGCAGCTATGTTAGCCTTATCTCGAGAAGAGAGATATGCGGCGCGTAACGCCGTAAAGAGACTATATAAAGGATCTAAGCTTTAGCAGCCAGACCTAAATACTATAACTACGACCGCGTATAAAGGACTCCTTTAAGCTTTAGTAGCTAGATTTAAACGCGAACGATACGTCTAAGCCTTAGTAGCTAGGCCTAAACACTACGACGGAGCGTAACCGCTTAAATTCTCCCTAATAGTTAACTCCAAGTTAGAGAACAGCACTATTACTATAGCTCTACGATAAATTAGCCGAAGTAGCTACGGCACTTACTTAAGCCTTTTAGGGGATAGATCCTATATATAGCAACCTATATAAGACATAGGAGACAGTTACTTTATTAAATCCATTCCGCAATCTACGAGTAGCAAATACTACGCAACCTTAACTTCCTAAAGAAGACGAAGCTACCTAGTAAAACTTAGAGGGAGACGAACCTAAACTGCCTAAAGAAGAAGAAGATAGTGAAACGCTATTTAAAAAAGGCTTTAATATCCTATAGGAGAGGCCGGAATTAACACTCGAATAAGAGGCTGTAGCTAAAAAGTAGGCAAAGAAGCGAGCTCTACAATCTCTAATAACCCTAAGGAAAGGATTAGGTTATAGAGGAAAATCCCGAGAAGGACTTTTAGGCCGGAAAGGGAAGAGAGAGACAGCTCGTCCAAAAGAACAGCCTACTCCTACTAAAGACGTACTCTAGAATCTCGCCTAAGAACACCTTAATAGGATAAATAAGGAAGGAAGATACCTAAAGATCTTAGTATCTAAAGACGAGACCTTCGTAAAAACTAAGATTAAGGAGGAACCTACTAATAGGAAGAAAGATTGTAACGATAGAGAAAATAAGTAGAAGCCCAACAGGCAATTAGGGTCGATTCTCTAAACAATTATAAAAGGGATCGTCCGCCTAAGGGAGTTTAAGCCGCTATACTTAGCTAAGCTCCACCCTTTAGCGCCGTTCGTAGTAAACACACTGTACATTAACCTACTTATGTACTTTAAGGGAATCTACAATAATATTAACAAATTAATTACAATATACTATCTAGGACTCTACTAGCTATTAAGCGACTTGGAAAAGTGTATTGTTCGACGAGACCCAAAAGCTAAGAACGAGTAAGGACTGGACTATAAGCCTATCGAAAGCATAAATCCATACGCCGTAGTTAACGTATTAAAGGCGTACACTCGTACCTACGGAACCCTAACCTAGAATAACAAGGAGGTAGAGGAAGAGCTAGAAAACGTTACCTTAAATATCGAGACGATAAGGAAGATAGTAGCTAAGCATAATAAGCGTAAAGTTGCGCGCAAGAATAGAGAAGAACGTAGACTTAAAGTAGAGGCTATGCTAGCTAAAATTAAGGCCGAAGAAGAAGGAGAAGCAGCCCTAGCTACTCTAGTTCTAACTCTGAAGCCGAAGTTACGCAAACCGAAAGCAAAGAAAACTATTATACTGCCCTATCTCTAAGTTAGAAAAAATAGATTTGTGCTAAGAGCAAAGATAACAGCTTAAACTTTACTAAGATTAGTCGCTCCTACCGACTAGGAACACTATAAGATACTTGTTAAAGACGCTTAAGTTGTACCTCTATTAAAGAAGAGAGGACCTCTACTTACTACTAAAGAAGTAGTAAAGAAGATAAGACTTAAACTTGACGAAGCAGCCGCATAGGTGCTAAAAAAGGTAGGAAGATTATAGAAGCTCTTCTAGGAAGACATAGACGAGGAGTAGAGGTCGCTTAGTATAACATAAGCGGACCTCGGGGGTGTGTTAATATGCTAGTGTGTTTTAGGTAGAATTACCCAAAAGTGCAGATTACGCTTTAATGCGTATATATAACGATTAGAGGGTTCTAGACTTAGGAGATATTGCGGATTAACTGCGGAAATAGAGAGTTAAGGACGAGACCCTTTTAGGTATTTGGAATTACAACCTCTATATAGTTAGTAGGTTAGATAACCCTTACAAAATCATGGTTTTTCTTAATCTATAAGTTTACCCCTATATTGCACTACTATACTAATAGACAGTAACGTTAGCGTTAACGGTATTAATAGCGTTATTGTTAGCATTAAAGCTATCCTATTAGAGGGGTGTTGCCGTTAACGTATAGCGCTAAACCCTTTTAGGTTTAGCCGAGAGCGGGGAAAAACCTTTAGTAGTTCTTAGCCTTCTAATTAGCCGGCTGAAAATTAGCCAACATAAGCTAAATCGAATAATTAAAAGCTATAGAAGTCGTTTACATAAGTAACAAATATCCGTAGGCGTGCTAAGAAGTTTCTTCCTTTAGAAATAAACTCTTACTAGTCTACTAACATTTCAGCCCTTCCCTTACTAACTATACGGCTAGCCGCCGTTATATTGTCCTTTAAAATGGGACTGCTCTTACTGCCCTACTAGCCTATTATATCTATTAAAGCTAGTACGATTGCTATATAATCTCTTACTATTGTCCGCCTCTTATAATGCTAGATATAGAAGGTTATAGATATTGTTAGCGTATTAAGTAAGAGTAGCTATATATCTCGATTAAAAGGGGTTTTGCTATTAATAGATCTACTATTACGGAAGTAGCTATTAAGAATATTACTCGGTCGGCGGTAGTGCTTATAGAGGTAGTAGAGGTAGTAGAGGCTAGTAGAAGGACGCTCCGAGCGTCTATTAGTATTATTACCTTCGCTCTAGTAATAGTAGTAGACGTAGTAGTAGTTCCTTATTATTACTACTATCTACCTTATTATTATCTAATGCTAGTAGAGCGGCTATAGCCTCGTTACCAAGCTCTTTAATGTCGTTATCGTCGATATGCTCGAGTTACTATAGAGCTAGCCCTTCTTATACTAGCCTCTTTTTATCCTTAATTATATATTGTAATATCCCTCGCCGCCGCTCTTTCTTAGTTATCGTCTTATTGTATTAAAGGGCCTATTTTGCGCGCTATTACTACCGGAGGTATACGCTATTAAGATATAGTCGTCGTCGTAGAGTCTTATAGTTAAAGTAGATAAACACCTACTTCTTAAGGCTATCCGATCGGAGTAAGGCGCGGGGGTTATCTTAGACGTAGTTTATAGTACTAAACCCTCGCTCTAAGGATACTAAGTTAGCTAGTACTTATAATAGTCGTTGTACGAGTCGTAATAACTTAGGCGCCTTAGACTTAGTGTAGTCCTAATAGTACGCTAGATTATTACGGAGCTTTACCTATATAGTGTTAGTGTCGCTAAAGACACTAGTATAATAGCGGAAGGTACTAAGTTAATAGCGAATATTATCCTTACCGTCCTCGTCGTAAACCTAAGCCTTAATAAACTCTCTTACGCGGCCGAGTGCCTCCTTACTAAACTTCGTACTATTAAGTAACACTCCTTAGTTAGCGTAGTTAAGCATCTATACGGCCTAATAAACATTAGTCGTCTACTTCTTAAAGCGCGCCTTAAGGCGTACGAGTACGTCGTCGATAAATAGTAGAGGCTTATTAGCGTTATCGTAAGTAACCGCTAGAGCGCGTATCTTAGCCTTTATAGCGTTCTAGCGTGGAATAACAAGACTAACGTATCCGCGGTCGCTCTCGCTTATTAGTTAGTGCTCGTGCATAATAAGAAGGATCGAGTAGAGGTACTCGACACGTTGCTAAAAGGAAGGATCTATAATTAGCCTTATAGCTCGTTTACTGCCTTTAGTAAGTCTACTAGCTTTTCTAAAGATGCGTTTATTCGAATAAGTAGCGTTAAAGAGCACCTATCGACCTCTTACGAGGGAGTTAGTAGCTATGTAATAAGAGCCCTAGCGCGTAATTACTACTATTACGAAGGCTCGTAAAACCTTCTTCTAAGAGCGTACGAACTGCTTAAGGATAGCTAGCGTCTTCTTCGACTTCTTAAGTAGGCTAGTAAGGAAGGATATATCCTTTAAGGTACGTACGTAGTAGGGAATACCTTTAGTCGCCTTCGTATCCGTAAAGTAGTCCTTTACGCCGAGCCAAATGCTATAGCTATCGTAGAGCGAGCATAAGACGTGCTATATTACTAGATTAGCGCTTAGTCGTTTATAGACGTTCCTTATCGTCTTATATATATCGCTTACGAAGGAGTTCCACTTCGTAAGGTCGCCTTATATCCACTCTATTACCTACTTAATAAGCAGTTTCGTAAGCCCTTCGCTATTATTGTTACTATCTTTACGGTCGGCGTAATTAAGGATAAACGCGAGCCCTTTAGTTATAATATAGTAGAGATTCGCGTAGCACGTACCGTTATTACTATTGCTCTTATCTATAGTAAGGTTAAGGTATTCGAGACCGTATATAATAGTTTCTACCTCTTTCTTCGTCCTAGCGTAGTCTACGCCTAGGAGCTCGTTAGTAATATAGTCGCGCGATAGATATACGTAATCCTAATCGAAGAGCTTAATAAACTTAGTAAACTCGGGGTACGCTAATTTATCTACTATTCGGAAGGTATAGCTACTAGTAAAAAGGGTGTATATAAAGGCGAGGTCGCGTTATTCTTTTAGAGTATAATAACCGAAGGTTTTAGTAATCTTAAATAGTAATAGAGTTAGAGTTTTACCGATCTCTTAAGAAGCCTCTACTACTTTCTTTTCGACCTTTAGAAGATGCGCCTAATACGCTAAACACTTGTTAAGATGTCTTTACTTAATGCTATTCTTCGAGTCCTTACTATAGGCCTATATATTATAGAAGATATACTATAACCTTTTGGATTTCAAGCTAGGATCCGAGAAATCTCTAAAATTCGTATTAATAATATTCTTTACTAAAGGTATAGTTATAAGGTATTTAGCTATTATAGGAAAAGGGAACAAGGTACAGCAAATCTAATAGGAAAAAAATTAAGTTAATCCGACTAAAATTAATAATGCTAGATGTTGTTATTATTAGCTATTTTGCTTACCTAAACCCTAACCCTATACATTTCGAGTTATAAGCTATATATAGCTATATACGGCTAAACCCCGGCCTCATGAATTAAGGGGAATTAATAAGGCTCTATAGGAGCCGGAGCTTCTCCGATTAGCTACTTAGCTTAGCCTATCTCTAGGCCGAAATTTATAACGCTATCGACGCCGTTAATAGCTTTTAACGCCGTCGTAGCTAAGATAATAGCGTTAACGCTATTAGTACCCCTAGGCGGGGCTATAGATAGCCTATCTTTTGTTAACCCTCTCTAAATAGTCTTTATATAAGTAAGGTAAGTACTAAGGAGCCCGAGTTTACCTACTCGTAGTAGCGAGCGATTAAGTAGAACTATTATAACCGCCGGAGGCTACCTTCTTCTTAGGGCTCCTTCCCTTTCTATACTTACGGGTATCTCTAGAGTATTCTCTAGGCCTAGCTTCGCGACTAGGGGTATCGATAGCTTTAATAGTATTATATTAGCTATAATAGCGTTAAAAGCTATTAACACCGTTAACGCCGTCCTCGTATAGCTTAGACCGAGGACGGACCGAGTCTCTAGGCCAATAGAATTAGTAGAATTTGCTTATTCCTTTGAAGCTCGAGTGTTAACCTCCGTTTATATAGTAAAATAGTCTCGATATAAAGAAAGCAATATACCGGAATATATATATCTACTACGCGCGTAATATCTATCGGATTACGACAAAAGTAGGCTATAAATTATCCTTATATATAGGGCTATTTACTATATAAATTTTATATATATATATATAGTAGATACAATACGGCAACCTCGCTATTACCTTGTCCCACTACTTTATTTCTACCCAAACCCTAACCCTAAGCAGTATTATGCCTACGTTATGCCCCCCTTGCTAGCGCATACCGTTAACGGTATTAGGGTCCAAACAGGTTAGCTTTGTTGGCATCAGCGACGGCGTTAACGCCGTCAACGCTATCGTTACCGTCAAGGAGCTGCCCTATTCGCGACGTCTGGCTGGCGCGAGACTTCCGGAAGAGCTGACAGCGATCTGAACCGGAGACAGGCCGGAGGCTCCAATGCGGAAAGACGCTGCGATTTCTGGCAGCAGTATGTGACGTACGCCGGCGTGGCTGCCCGTAATCGAAAACCGTGGCTATCCATAATCCCGCCGCGATCCGCGCCTGGAAATAACCCCCTGGGGACGACAAGGGGAATGTCCACTCCGACGTTTAAACGCTGTAAGTTCCAAACCACGAAGGCTCATACGACCGGCGCGATTTCGGGGGAAAGTTGCCGACTTTCGGCGCTTCGTACTGTCCGGTAAGTCTTTACGGGGACGGGTGGATGATGCGGATGCTGTCGACTTTCCATTACAGCGGTCGCGGGCTCGTCAAGGGATAAAGCAATCGCCAATGCCAATTCTGTACACTGCAGGATGAACGGGAAATCATTCGATCGGAGGGCAGTGCTGAATGGCGACCGTTTCGATACGGATAGCCATTTGACGGTTCCTGGTGGGATCACGAGTATTCCACCGGGACGTCACATGGTCTTCTGGGCTGTAGTAGCACGTGGCTGCGGAGGAAGACGAGGATGTCGTCGATAGCCGTTCGATCATGTCGTTGACGTTCAGCAGGTTTCCCGATAGAGTTTGGGAATCAGTCATCGCGAGTGTGGGGTTTTGAAGACTGGAGGATGAGGCGGCAATGAAGTTGGATTGGTAGTTGACCGCATGACTGGTACGATGCCTGCTTTCCAGAGCGACAAAGGTTCCCCCTTGCAGACATTACCTGCGGGGGGACAGCATCGCCTCGTATCGCTGGCCTATCGAAGCGAATGTGCGGAGAGCATTGGAAGTGAGCAGTACGGCGTGTAGATGCTCTTTCATACAAGTCCGACATTGAGGACAGTTCAGGACGGCGGTGAGAGTGTCCATATTGTCACTTCAAGATCTCGTGTCGGTTGGGTGATTGTTAGAATTACGGCAAGGAAGTGTGCGATGTCCATATTGTCACTTCAAGATCTCGTGTCGGTTGGGTGATTGTTAGAATTACGGCAAGGAAGTGTGCGACTGCAAGGAAGTGTGCGAGTTTATCTCTCATCATTGCGGAGAGTCTTCTCACTTTCTCTGTGGATCGTGCGTGTTTTCGATAGAGTTCATTGCTGCCGGACCGCAAGGCGCCCATCCTCGTGGGACAGGCCGTGGAAAGCCGGGTTCAAAGAAGATGTCTTTCAATGCACAGCGATGCTGAAGATCGGTAGGGGACATTTTCCGCAAAAGCTCGTCGGCAACTGGTGCGATTCCGAAGTACTCCGTAGCCTCACGTCCACGCAACCTGGCGGTAATGAGCTGATGCAAGTTGATAAAGCTAAGCAAGGGGAAATAATAAAGGTAGGGAACCAGATAGCTAAATATAGGGAACCACCCCCTCTACCGTCGGCCCGCCTGCTATCCGTGTCTCTAATATACAATTCTATCTCTAATATATATTCTATATACTCTCTCTTCGAAGGGCATAGCGCCCGACTACTAGTCGTAGGCTTCCTATATCGCTACGAGCTTTAATATAGTTTGGCCTACCCTTAGGTATACTCGAGGCGTATTTAGTATCCCGGCTTTCTTAAGACCAAATCGTAAAGGTAGTATAAAGCTATATATAACTAGTAGTTAGGCGCTACGCCTTTTAAAAAGGAAGTATATAAATATACGTTTACTACTAGGACTATTATAGATAGGGATCGGTATTTAGCTATCCGGTTCCCTACCTCTATTATTTCCTAATATACTTATTATCTTAACAATTAGGGCGTAGGTACTAATTTAACCGCCTTAGGTATCTATAGCTACTAACTAATTAATAATTTACTCTCGAAACTCTAATTAACGTTACCTTCTATACTTTACTCTTTTAACAGCGGAAAACGCTCTTATACTACTACTATAAGGCCGTTCTATATAGTCTTGGACTCCGAAAGGACGTAAATAGAACAAACAAACAAACAAAC
This sequence comes from Zymoseptoria crescenta, assembly GCA_026122155.1. Taxonomy (NCBI): domain Eukaryota; kingdom Fungi; phylum Ascomycota; class Dothideomycetes; order Mycosphaerellales; family Mycosphaerellaceae; genus Zymoseptoria; species Zymoseptoria crescenta. The sequence continues at coordinate 19,603 of JALRMM010000550.1, forward strand.
AAACAATAGGCCTTCTCGAATAGACCTTATAACGGTGCGGTTAGGCTAGGTTAGGTTTTAGAAACCTAAGTTGGAATTTAGGTACGGCTTTACTAGGTTTACCGTAAATTTTAGGATAACTAAAGAAAAACGGTTATCTAAAATTTTTATTAGGTTAACCGCATAGATTTTTAGGATTAACCTAAAGAAATAACCTAAACGACATAAAGTATAGAATTGTCCAAAAATATAGAATGTATTACCTATCGTTTTACTATCGCGTCCAGCGCTATTAGGTAGTTATATACTCCCGGAAACTACCTTAAACATAGGTAGCGCGGATAGTAAGGTAGACATAAATAGCGCGGATAGTAGGGTAGTATTCTAAGGTTTCTCTTACCCTTAACTTCCTCTTATAGTATACTAGGTTCGAGTTTCCGGTCGGATTCTCTAAGACTATCCTTAATAAGGACGCCGGTCGTTAAACGAAAGACTATCTTCCGCATTAAAATCTTTTATATGTTCGAATTTTTGCCTATAGGTAGGTCTATTTCGTTGCCGACTATATATACTAGCTATACGTTAAGTCCGTTAACTCCGAAGCCTATAAGTACGACCGGCTAGGAGCCGGTAGTAATAACGTTATCCTAAGATCCCGGAATTCGCGCTACCCTTAGCCTAAATTAGCGGCTCTAACAATTCGCTTCTAATACTATAAACCAAGATATCGAGATTTCGACGTAGGTAAAAGCTAATAGCTTTAACGACTATACCGCCGGCTATAGTACTGTCCTCGCACTATATATAGGACAACTCTCTAGCTAATTTCGATAAGATCCGGCTATTTTTAGAGGTCTAACTTATTGGACCCACTTTTTCTCGAGATCTTAAATTCTAACGTTATCTTTTAGTCCTTAGCGGCGGTCGCTATACCTCGACTTCCGAAACA
>JALRMM010000551.1:0-20410 GCA_026122155.1 Zymoseptoria crescenta
TACGAGCCGCCTACTCCGCCCTTACGAGGCGTAGAGAACTCGCCTACGGCCTTCCTACTATTAGCCTACTTAACCTTAAGGGTAGCCTTAACATCGCGCGCTATAGAGGCTAGGCGTAAGTTAACGAGCTACTCCGCGTAGGAGCCTACCTCGTAGTAACCCTACTCCTCGCGTAGCTTAAGTAGGCGCTTCGCCTACTTAATAAGGTCCGGATAGGTTAGCGTCTCGTTCGCGTAGTTACTACGAGATGCGTTAGCCTAGTAAGAGAGGAGCTATCGACGCGCCAGACTTACTTCTTCTTATAGCGCTAGCACTTAACCTTACTACCGATAGTTATTACCCTATTATAGTAATGCTCGTTAACTAGACAGGCGATTAGTAGAAGCCTAGTAAGTAAGGAGCGTAGTAACCTACTATCGTACGCGTACGGTAAGTAGCGCTCGTAGCACGCTACCGCTATGCCCTAGGCATCCTACTTAGAGCGTAGAGGAAGGTTTAGCACAATAGCCGGCTGCTAAGGAGCACGTCGTAGTAGCATTGTCTCTTAATAGGAGATTATGGAGATAGTAAAGGCGTGCGGTACGCTTATAGAGAGCTTAAGTATCGTTGAAGTTTGTAGTGCTATTCGTAGGAGAGGAGCGTTAATAAAGTTAAAGAAGAGTAGAGGAAGAACTTCGCGAGCGAAAACATTAATAATACCTACCTATAAGCGGTTACCCTTAACTATAAAGGACCCGCTAAAACATAGCTACTAGTAGTAGAGCCGCAAGCAACAATTAACACGCGCAAATAGAGCGCGCGTTGCGATACAAACGCTGCATTAAGAAGTTAATAAAGAAAGCAGCCCCGGATAAAGACTAGGCCTACGCTCGGTAGGCAGAACGTAAGACGGTCGTAGGAGCCGAGACGTCTCCTTCGAAGGAGGGAGGTAATTGTTAGGGAAGGCTAAGGCATAGCCTAGCTCTGGACCTTAGGTAAGGTCGTTAATAATACGTAGATAATACGACGCCGAGCGTAGCGGCGAATGCTACTCACGTAACGCATAGTCGTATATTATAAGGCACGCATATGTAACTTAACAACAGCAAGAATTAGTTTCATTACTAGTAGGATTACTAGCTAGCGTTCTATACACTGCGATATCTTTATACTTCTTACACTATTATCTCGGACACCCCGCCTTCCTTACCTTTAACTTCCTATCCTCGACTTTTTATCTATAACCTATAACTATATTATTACTACGACGGTATTATTACTACTACTATTAACATATTACTACCTTATAACTATTCCTATTTATCTTATTATGTTCGTTACTACTATTATTCGAACGTATAAGCCTACGCTTCCTACTACGCTACTCTTCGGATAGTAAGACACCTCCTCCTCTACTTTATCTTATAGGCACTTATCCCGGGAGGTTGTCGTTTAGTAAAGTCCGGCCGTTTCCTATTAGATAGTTCTTTTTAAGCTAGAAGACGTCCTTTATAGGAGCTTAACAGTTAGGTAGACTAAAGATTATACTCTAAAGATAGTCGCTAAGAAACTCGTTCTTTTAATTAAGAGATAGGTATCGTTAATTATAGGATAGACATTTACTAACCTCGACACTCGCTAGATTACTAAGTTACCGTTACCCGCGTATATCTCTAGAGTTGTTCTATTATATGCACTACCTCTATTATCTAATCGTCCTCGGGTTAGCTAACTAATAGCTCTAGGCGCTCTTACTTTATTATAATTACTCTACCTTAGTACAATTACTCCCTCCGTATAATTACTCGACCTCCGCACGATTACGACCTCCGTACGATTACTCGACCTCTACTATATAAGGTCGACCTCTATATAATTACGACCTCCGTACGATTACTCGACCTCTATACTATTACTCGTTCTCCTCTATATTAGTTCGACCTCCGTAATTTTTTTTAATATCGTTAGTACCGTAATCGGCCTTTATACTATATTAATCGACCTTTAACTTACCTGGATCTACCCCTACTATATTACTCGACCTTAATATTACGGCTAGGAACTACTAAGCTCGCCGAATTAGAATTACGGCTCTAACTCTATAATATACCTTAACTCTAAAATTTCGCTCTACGCTATAGTATCGCGCTACTCCGCGTTGTCGGTACTACCCGACCTCTATAGTATAGTACCTCGCAGTATTACACTACCTTAATAGCACGGCGCGATTTTTATTATATAGTATAAGTTATGTAGTAGGCATAGCTTAATTTCCGTGTTAGGGCATAGCCCGCCCTCTATACTTTTGCTCGACCTCCTTACTATTGCATCTCCGTAGTCTAGTTAACTTCTATATACTTCCGCGCTACCCCCCTGCATTCGATTAACCTCTATAGCATCGCCTACTAGCCGCTACTATCGCTCGTAATTGTTAACCTCGACGATCCCTACTCTTCCTAAACTATACCTTCCGCCTCGCTATCTACGTAGATACTATCCTTATAGTAACGTTGTTATACAACGTCGTAAGCCTAGCCGTATAGCTTAGAAGAAGAAGGAGTAAGGAACATAACGAGAGCGGTTAACGTAGCTAAACGGATATATATTAGGGTAGAGGAATTTAATACTAAGCTCTATAAGGACTCGCCGCTAGAGCTAGTAGGTTTGTTATATTTACCTATGCTACGACCGCTTCGCTCTTTATGTTACCTAGGTCTCTTTAGAGGACACTAGTCCTAGTGTCGTCGATACTAGCTCTTAGTCCACGATAAGTATTAATACTTAACTCGGCTTCTACCTCTACTATTACCTCTACTTAAAGACTTTCCGACATTAGTTCCCAAGTAGACTCCGGCTGCGGCTGCACTACTAATCTTTCGGCCTAGTAATACTCCTAACGTTATACTTTCTACGTCCTACGACGTAATAGCATCCTACGTTGTCTTCGCTAAAACTACTCTAGCTATCCGGCCGGTATTTTAGCTACTCGTATTGTCTCTCCCGGCTATTATATAGCGCATTGTCGAGGACCTTGTCGCTCTATTCTCTCTAGCCGCTCGAACTACCCCGGCCGCCGTCTATCCGTCGTAGCTCTTCTCGCTACTATACGCCCTAGGACTTATGTCGGATTGTGCTTACGGGTTATAAGGAACATGCTACTACTAAAAACCATGTAGCTTATAGTACGTAAGGACTAACGCCGGCGTAACTACTATTGCCGAAGTACCTCCAGGCTACTATACACTATATATAATTATAGAGCGACCTTCTCGACTCTATAATCCGCTACTATTAGAGCTTAGCGCTATGCTAGGTACAAACGAAGCTCGCCTATATTCGTACCTATGCGTGCGCTAGCTACGGTCTTAAATTTACCTCTAGTACGCTACTCCTCTCGGCTCTACCTCGATCGTAGCTCCTACTACTAGCGTTACCTCTTATAATACTATTGGATCCGCTAGAATCCGCTTACCTTACTGTCTTTTACCGAAGCTAGCCGGATCGCTACTCTAGCCTCTAAACCTATTATAAAGGATCTATAATTAAGCTTACTCGCCGCTATATATCCTCGACGTTGCTTTCTTATAGCCTTAATTCCCGTGCTCGTGCGTTAATAATCTCTAAATGTTAATTTGTAAAGCTAATAACAAGCAACCCGACCTTAAATTAATCCTAGACTCTAGGTACGGTAACCTTGCCGTTCCCCTTCGCGGCTAATAACGACCTCTATTATCTTATATAATAACGACAAAGTTATCTACCTTTATTAATGTATAGGCCGATGCTAGTACCTAGGTACCCGCCTAAGAACTCAACGTTAGCTATAACTACTCTACCTACTAGAAAACCTCTTATAAGATAACGATCCAAACCCTATATAATATTAATATCCGCTATTCTTACTATTACTGTTCCCCTTACGTTAAGCGGTCTTTATAGATAACCGTAGTAAGCTTAGCTACGCCCCTTGTCTCTAATTCGAACTCGTCGCTACTACCCGCGAAATTAGATAGGTCCTTATATCCCGAGATCTAACGAGATAGTTAATCTCTATTATACCCGCCTTCTCCGCCTAGTTTTGCGACCTCTCTTCTAGTATTCCTAAGCTTTACGACTTCTCTACTACCGTGCACCTATATATTAAGATGCTTTATACCGATACTAGTATTAGTCGGAATAGCGCATTTTAGCTCTATATTATAGCTCTATGCGACTGCCTTTTATAGGAAGACATACGCGCTAAGTTTCTACTAGATCGTAGTTTAATTATTACTATAATTACGCGGACTTTCCCTTACCTCGATTTCTATTACTATCTAACCGTTCGTTATAGCCGCTAGTACTTAGCACCCGGCACTTAGTACCTAGTACTTAGCACCCGGCACTCGGTACTAAATTAGACGGCAATGCCTCTACGTTCTTACTACCCTATTCTCCAAGTAGTAAGACATATCCTTGCCTACTATCGACTAGTAAAGTCCGGCCGTTTCCGATTATATACTCTCCGAGCTGAAAGACGTCCTTCTTAGGAGCTATAACAATTAGCTAGACCGAAGATTATTGCTCTAAAGATAGCCGCTAATAAAACCCGTCCGGTTCGACACGCTACGCCCTCCTACTAGTCTACGCTTTATACTAGCTTATCCTAAAAAGGTGCATAACAGCTATAGTTACTTTCTAGAGAAGAAGCTATCCTTTAGTAAAGTTCGGTAGTTAGACTCTAGACCGCCTATACTATCGATACGATAGTAGTCTATACCCTATAGTCCGGTTAGAGCTAATAATGTTAGGACTAATAGCTTTAGGCAACCCGACCTAGCTAACGTTTACGTACACCGTTCGAAGTATAGCTGCCCTATAATACCCGGACATCGGTTAATATAAGCCGGTAATTGCTTTCTAGTAAAAGCTAGTAAGCTATTATAATTAGGCTCGTTTTACGTATGTTAATAGTACCTTATAGAAAAAGCAAAGTTATAAGCTATCGTTCGCTTCCTTACGTCGATCTACGAGGTCTCCTATAAATCGGCCTATATATCTTATTACACGAGGTTAGTACTCGAGGGTTAATAGCGACTAGGACAACGACGGATAACTCGATAACGACGGATAACAAAAGTTTACTAACAAAATTAGCGATACGTTTCGCTTTACGTTATGTTCGATCTTAATAACAACTCCTTTAATAGTAGCTAACGTTTTCGTTATCTATAAAGCTAATATTGCCTAGACTATAACAACCTCGTAGCCGAGTCTCGTAAGATAGAGACGTACGTATAAGTATAACTATAATTAGATACGACCGTACCGTTTACTCCGCCGATACTACTACTAGTAGCCTCCTTGCGAGCACTACGCCTAGCTACGACGAAGAGCAAAACTAAGAGCAAGCACTATAGACCGTATCGTATTTAAGTAGAGCGTACCGCCCGCCGACGCGTAGTATACTATAACTACTATTATTAAGCCTTCTACGAGCACGGTCGACCGCTAGGCGCTAAGCACCGGTTTCGAGATTATTTAGTACACCGTTTTAACGACTTATTACGAACACCGACTACTTTTATATATTAACTACTACTATATATACCGCTACGCTTTTTATATTTATAGATATAACCTTCGCGCTTTACTACCGCTAGTTAACCGTACTATATATAACCCTACTATTAACGACTAAGAATACGAAGCTAAGTACTAGTAGAATAACCGGATACGTTATTACCGAGAACTTTAGAACTATCGACACTTAGTATAAAGGCTCCTCGACTCGCTACTAAGTAACCTTTATTCCATCCGCCTCCTATCCTTCGTACGTCTACTAGCGTGTTAGGATCTATAGAGCGTTACTATCTACTATTAACTAGGTTCTTAGAGCTTCTTCTTATACTAGTAACAACTATATAGTTCGAGTACCTTATATATACTACTCGAGTATACGCCTTAGACATTTAAGGATAGTAGTAGCTTACCTTAGCTAGTGCGGTTATTAGGCGGGTAGACTAATCCGAGGAAACTAGCGTAAGAGAGGAGGAATAGTATGTCGAAAGTAGCTATATTAACGTTTTTAGACTTCGTTACTAAACTAGTTTAGAAATTAGCCCTATAGATTAAGGACTAGCCGACTCTAATTATAAGCCGGACTATCTCTTTAAAGGTTCTTAACCTTCTAATTCGTAAACTCCGCTACGTAGGTAATAGATCGAAGCTCCGCTAGCTCTATCTTTATATTAGCCGTATACTATCTACTATAGCGTCCGTACTAAAAGAAAGACCTCCGCCGTACCCGCCTAAATTTCCGATATTATTAAATACGAGTCTTATATCCGCCTCTAATATCTCTAGATCTACTAAAGTCTTTACCCTCTTCGAGTCTACTAAAGATTAAGTAGGAGCTAGAGTACGTCCTATACACTTTTTATGTCTTAAGACCGTACTACTAAGACCTAATATAGTCTTCCCCTCCCTAATCTCGGCTACTCGACGCGCTATAGTAGTCGTCTTCTCTAGCCTCTCCCTAGTCGTCGACTCCGTACCCTCTCCCTTCTCCTATAATAACGCTACTAGCTCCTCGTACCTACGACTCGCTATAGTACGGCCTTACTCTCCGACGTAGCCGATATTATCGAATACGAATCCTACGAACCCTCTATTACTATCTCTATCCTCTATAAGTCCGCGGATTCTATAGCTAGATCGAATAATCCCGGAACGCGCTCTCCGTAATAAGCCGTATACCGTATTTCCCTCGTACTAGAAGCCTACGCGCTAGGTAAACGAGAGATTAATATAACTAGTCTTACCTATAAATCGTTCGGATTCTTACGTATTACTTATCGCCGAGGTAGGGTATAGAGCTACCGACTCGTCCTCTACTATATCTAGTAACTCTTAATACTAATGCCCTTCTAATACCTATCCGGCTTATTTATTCTACTACTCTCTTCCTTTACCTAGCCCGCGTTATCTCCTTACTAAAGGGTCCGTAGATAAGCGACCGATTCCTACTAGCTACTTCCTTATCCTCCGTTTAACCCTAACCCTATCTTTCTTCGGTACGTCTTATTACTATAGCTAATGCCCTAGACTCCTCTATATTACCGATCGTCCGAGGTAGCGGAATAGTTCTTTATAACGGCGAGTTATGCTATACTATCTACTTATGCCGTCCTAGAGATAAGACTTATAATAAGGCCGACACTTAATTTTGACTTTATCGGTATATATTAGGATATAGTCGCTATTCTTAATATAAGTTTACCTCTATCGACGCTTAGTATACGGACCTCTTCTTACTAGGGGTTTCTATTCCCTTAGAGATACTAACTCCCTACTATATCTACTATATCTTAAAGTACGACATCTCTATCTCTATTAAGACCTACGCTATATCGCGGTATAGTAACTACTACCGCTATACCTAGAGCCGTATTCGACTAACATCCTAGTTCGATTCCTATCTTCTACCGATATAATTTCCGCCTACGGCTTATATCTCGGAGAATCTATATTAAGTTACTAAGCCTTTACAAAAAAATAGTAAGCGCCTAGTCGGTAATATTAAGAATATTAGTTAAACTATCCTTAAACCCCTTAGCATTAGTATAGTTATCTCTAAGTCGACCGCCTAGAACATATTACTTCCCTTATAGCTCGTTTAAACCGCCGGATAAATAAAGGTTACCAAGTACTATTATATTATAAGTCCCGTATATAAGGTCGAACCTAGATATAGCTTATCCTATATAAAGCTACTCTCGCTCCCTAGACTATATTTATAGTACGGAACGTTCTTATCTCTATACGCCTTTATAACTAACCATATACTCTCCTTAAGATATACGCATTTCTAGACATATTATCTTATAAGTAGGTAGCCTCGTATAGGGTAAGTACCGTATAATTTACTAAGTAACGACTAGCGATTATACTTACGAACACCGTCCTATTATTAGCTCTATAGTAGCGATATAACTACGCTTTATCTAACTACCTAGACGACGTTAAAAGCTCGTACTCCTTCTATCTAGAGACGGTAGACTATACTCTCTAATGCCTTAGGGCGATATTCTACTAGCTACGACCTTAGTCGAGTAGGCTACTATAAGGTAAAATTAGCCTTATCTACTATTAAGCTAGCCGCTATATTAGCTTTACTAGCCGATACTAGCCTTAGAGTAGATTATAGATCTGGCCGCTAAGCTTATCGCGGCGCTTTTACGAGATTATAGAGTTTAGTATTAGCCTCTATAGATAGCAACCTTCCTATAACTATCCTATCCTAACCCTCCCGACCTTTAGCTAAAAACGACACTCTTCTCCTACCGATAATCTCCTATCTCCGCTACTACTACTAATATAACTAACACTACTACCGCTAACTAGTCTAAGCGAGGTCGATAATATCCTATACTCTATCTAGTCCTATACTAGACACCGCCCTAACCTCCCCCTCTAACCTCTATCCCCTATAAAGCTACCTATATAGACCTCTACCTACTTCTATTCCGACCTCTATATCCGGGAGGTAGTCGTTCTACTAGTAGTAGTAGCTCTATAACCTAGTTCTCTACCGACTCTCGCTAGATCGCGAAAGGAGTCCTACGCCGCTATAATGTGCCGTGTGCGCAAAGACGAGTATCTGATTCATTGACTTCTCGTTGGACGCCATCACCTCAATCCTCTTTCGGGCCACTCGCCTTTCCGGACTTCACCTGCCCTTGCTGCCGCATCTGCTCATCCGCCGTCCGCATCGTTCACAACGGCTGGCCTGCCGACGAATTCCCCCTATACATCGTTAACTTCCACGGTGCCCCTGCGATCATTCGTCGAACCCTCTCTTCCACGCTCACGCCTTCGACCGATCGCTCTCACCTCTGCCGTCGCCCCTGTCAACGCCATTCTTCGCCCCAGCAGAGCCTCCGGAGCTATCAACATCGCACGCCCCAGACCGCCATTCGGAGAGTGACAATCCCGACCGAAGCACTCAGCCGAGCCCAACGAAGCAAATCCCTGCGAAGATACGCCGCCTCACTCTGCCGGGGGACTTCAAAATCGGTCTTGAAGTGATTGAGGAGGGATCTGGGGACATCGAGGAGTCCCAGTTCGGAACCGCTATGCCGCCCTTGATGAAAACAGGTTGGCAGGACCCCCGACCATAGACATTGGCAACTTCGACTTGGGCGCGTTCTTCCCTGAAGAAGCCGTGTACGAGCACAACGGCAACCCGGATGATCTGAAAGTTCGCATCGAACTTTCAAACCTCCATCGAAGGTCACCGTGCTCAGAACGAGGCTGGCCGAGCTTCGCAAGCTATGGCAGAGTCCTCTAAATCAAGACTCCGCAGTCAGATCAAGTCGCTCGAAAAACAACTCCGCACGGCTAACAAGACACCCGCCGTTAGCTTGTCCGCCTCAACCGAGCGTTGCGCCATGATCATGGGACCCCCGCGGGCTTACGCCTACGACTCGGACTCCAGCGACCGTGATTACGACGACAATCGCGACCGCGATGATCGAGACCAGCGTGGCAACCGAGACCGCCGCGATGATCAAGAACGCCGCCCTCGGCGAGACGACACGGCACTTACTCAACTCATGTTCCGCGCCGAGGACGGACACATCCCTGACGGCGTACAACTCTCGAAAGCTTTCCTCTATTAGCACCGACAAGAACATCGGTTGGCCCGAGAAGTTCTGTAACGCAGCGGACTGTCCCGGCTATAACGAGTAGCTTCGCATTATGGAAAGAAAACTCGGATGCGCGACCTTCCGATTAGTGTCTGACGCCGTGACCTTGGTCCATTCTCGCACGAAGGGCAATTCTTAGCTGCTTCTTGAGCCTCGAGCGCAGCTGTGGCACCAACGCAGAGACGTAGAGAAACTGCGTCTGGCATTTTCCCACCCGGTCCCAAACGAAGTCGCCGCCTGGGCCCGTCTCCCACTCGCCGTAGGTATTGCCTTCTTCTCAAGCACGTCTGCGAGCTTCTTCTCAAAAGGGCGTGGGTTGTGGCAGGGCGAGGCGCTTTCTAGAAGGCTCCTACCTACCCACTCCTCCTCTACCACCACCACCTCCATTGCCCTCGATTACGCCAAGGCCCGACCCAACATCGTCCGGTACCTAACCTCGCACTCTCTCCGCAGCATCGGCGCCATCTCCCCTCGCCAGCTGAACGAGCTCTACGATGCCCCGATCGCGAGGATGAAGATGACGAGGAGTACAGGGTGATGCCGCACATCTCCAGAGGACGCGCCGCTCGCCAGCCGGGAGATGGACGACCGTTTTCGTTTCTGCCTCAGGCCCGTCACCACATGGGGGAACCAAACATCTCCACCGCGCGTCTCGACCTCCTCACATGCTCACGAGTTTGTTGGATGCTCTCCGGCGTTTGGTCGGCTCAAAACTCCTCCCCCGCTATCACCGCCTTCACACGACCAAGAATCTGCCAGGTCAGCTCTCGCCTCCAAGCAGTCCGCAAAATGCAGCCAGTGCAACCAGACCGCTGACTCGCCGAAGCGGTGTGGGAGGTGCAGACCAACGGCATAATGTGTCATCGGACCTGCTAGAAGGCGCACCGGAAGACTCTCAAGTGAACATGTGCCCTCTTGGCGGCGGCTGAAGGTGATCAGAGCGTTGAACCAGACACAGCACCTACTAACATATAATAACACCACAAGCTCTGATCGCCTCAAACTTCTTCGTTAAGCGCGACCAATACACGGCCGTGTCTTGGTCACAGAAGACGCAATCTCAGGGGCTCTAGCCGATGAACCCACACACATGCTCGCGACTTATTCATCCCACCCAGACTCCCTTGTTAGAGCCGGCTTTCGACCTCCATGGCACCCGTCCTTACTGGTACGCCCGGGCACCAAAACAAAAGAACCTCGTGTGCTTTAGCCCTCGCACCCGGCAAAGCCTCATATCTTGGTGACACGTATTCCTATAACCGACGTTGAATGGTTTTCAAACGCCCAGCCACATGCCAGATCTCGAGCGAAGGCTAACCCTTGCCGTCGGATAAAAGGTCGCTGGCAGCAACTCCACGAGATCGTGAAGGAGAAAGATGCCGCGAGGCTTCGACCCCTCCATGGAGGAATGGAGAATTCGGGGACGCTGGAGGAGCCAACTTTTGCATTTCGCAGAGTACACTGAATGTGTGGAGTACGATGGGATGCATGACGTGGGGAGATCGAGCCGTGTGGGTCCTTTGAAAATCTCAGCTTTCGCTCGTCGAGGTTCATCCGCCTCTACCCGTTCATCTATTCTGCAGTGTCCTCTTGGTGTCTTCTCAAAGACTTGAAACCGCACATTCCACCAACTTTGACGTGGCTGCAGACAGCCACACAAGAGGCACGGCGAACGTGGGAGTCGTGCTCCACGTCCTCTCCGCCTTTTGCTTTGACAACGGTAAGTTGCGTGTAGGACCAACCTTGCATCTGCTGCTCCACGATGTTCTTGAATCCCTCGCTTGGGTTCAACCCGTCAAAAACCCAACCTTGCCCTCCGCCTCCCACCAGCTCACCCCATCGAGCAACGCCTCCACGAACAACTCCACCCCGTCCACCACCTCCCTCCCAGGCCCCACCCACCCCTCGGCCTCCCCCTCCTCCCTCTTCAAAGCCAACCCCGAAATCGCCTGCAACAACTTCACCCTCAACCGCTCTTCCTCAACAAGCGAGAGAGGAGGAGCGCGAGCATTCCACCCTCTCACCCCCGCCCCAGCTACCACCAACTCCCCGACGACAGCCTCCAACACCTGTAACCCCTTCCCCTGCGCCCGTCGCGCCGTCGGCGGAATTCTCTCCTCCGCGACCCACGCAAGAAACGCCCGATGACTCGCCGCTACACTACGTAGGTACAGCGCGAGGGAAAGGGGAGTCCGCGGGGGAGCCGGCGGAGGAGCTGAATCGTACGCGTAGCGAGAAGCGTCGTCGTCGTCGTCGGCGGCGGCAGGGCGATAGTAGGCCAGAAGCAGGTCTACTCCCACCGGCTTGGTAGCGGTTAGAGCATTGGGCGGAGGGGAGGAGGTGGAGCGGGAAAGGGTCAAGGTAGGGAGTCCGAGGAAGTGAGGATATGGGTAGCGGGCGAAGAGGAGGGAGGGAGGTGAGAGGCTGAGGGCGATGTGAATGTGAGCGCGGTGGGAGAGGAGGAGAGGAACGATGAGGAGGAGGAGGAGGGAGCTGACGGTGAGGAATTTCGACGTGGACTGTTTCCGCGACGAAGATGCGTGGTCGGAGGGCGCTCTTCTCAAGGTACCGAAGGGATCGAAAGGTGGAGGACGGGGCATGTTCTGTCGTCCTACGCCTTCCTCCTCGAACGAAGAGGTTCTGCTCTTGAACTTTCTCGTTACCCAAGGCCTATGAACCTGTCGCAATGTGTTTTCGTCAGCGTACGCGGAGAAGGAAGACACACACACACACACACACACACACACACACACACACACGGAAGTTGGTAGGAGGTGGATCGGCGTACCATGGAGTTGAACTTGTCGACGAGCGAGCCAAGGACATTAGCTGTCCTGAGCTGGGTTCGGTTGTCGGCATGAAGCTGCGAAAGGAGAAGAGGACGTAGTTAGGAAGGAGGTTCTACCGGTCGGACTGGACGTGGACGAGACGACTCACCCCTTTGCTCTCGATATCCTGGCAACCACCTTGCGATCGATCCTCTCCATCGCCCTCTTGATTGAAATCCTCCCCATTACCCTCCGTACCATCCCACTCCCGATCATCCTCCCGATCATCCTCCCCATCATCCTCTCGATCATCCTCCCGATCATCCTCTCGATCACCCTCCCGATCATCCTCTCGATCACCCTCCCCATCCTCCTGACCCTTCAGCTGCTCCTGCAACACCGTAATCTCCTCCATAATCCCCAACAGTAACCCTTGATCCTCCGTCTCCTCCGCCCGAACCTTGGCCGCCGCCAATCGACGTTCGATCCCATCAAAGAAGTCCTTGCCTCGGACGTGGAGCGAGACGTCGCCAGGCGCGGTAGTGCCGAGGGAAGAGGAAGCGGAGGGAGAGGATTCGTGGGTTGGAGAAGGGAGATCAGGCCGGGAGTCGGCGGAGGAGGTGGGTGGTTTGCCGAGGTCATCGTGCGAGGGGTGCTGGGGCGGAACAACAGCGCTTCGGTCCGACGGAGTAGGGTTGGGGATTGTCGACGACGGGTGCTCGGCCGTGGGGACGAGAGAGTGGTGGTGGTCGGGTAAATCGAGTAAGGAGGCTGGGTCGGGAGTTGGAGAGGGCGAAGATGACCGGTCGGAAGCGTGTGGGTTTTGCCGTGGAGAAGAAGACCAAGACGCCAAAGGGGGAGGAGGAGGAGGGTTGCTCGCCAGATTGCGATGCACAGACTGCCAGCCTTCGGTGGTGAGGCGAGGTGTGGAAGCGAGGAGAGGGGCGTTGGCGGATATTGCGGCGTACTCTTGGGTTCCGACCCATTCGTTGCAGGAGAGGAGGTCGGTGGTGGCGACGGTGTTGATGGGTGGTGGCACTACGGGGGTGGCGGGTCTTGAAGGGGTTTTGGGGGAACCCGGCGAGCTGGTGAATGAGGACATTCTCCAGTGAGATTTGAGAGCGGATCTCCTTGGCCAGTATGCAATGTGATGTGAAGACGGATAATGGAGGTAAGGAAGAGCAAGAGTCAGGACTCCATATACTTATGCCGTCGTCCAGGAGAAATGCTGCGCAATCCCGAGAAAGAGGTGTGACATCAATCGTGCGCGTACCCGGCGGGCTCATTTCAGCAACATTGCTCGTGTGCCAGAAAAGATACTGCAACAATAATTCTGAGCATCCCGCGCCCGCAGCATTCGAATGCTTCTGTCCAACACCCCATCCCCTTCCCACATGCCAATTCCCACATGCCAATCGTACAAGTCACCCATGTCCCAGGCTCCTCCAAGTTTCGCCGCCAAACTCGAGCTTCTCATCCTGCATATGCTAGCCAGCGACTACGACGCCGCAAACTTGACATGGCTCGAGGCGAGATGATGTCCGGTGGAAAGACGATGCCCGGTGAAGAGATGATGGGCGATGGAGACAAGATCCTCAACGATCGTTGCACTTCGTCCAGAAAGCGACGATACTGGACCAAGGACGAGATGGAGCGAGAGAAGGCTCGGTTGGGTCCCATTTGGTTGCTACAGAAAGCTCAGCGGCTCCAGCAAAGGCCCCACCACATCGAGACTGAGGATTCCGAGGACCTCGTCGACGCAAAGGAGATGGACGCCGGCATCGACGTGGTCGACATGACCATCCCTTCTCACGCTGCGCCAACTCGCCGCAAGTATGCCTTCTCTGTCGCGGGCATCCTCTTCCTCGTCCTCCTCGTCTGCTTCAAACACGCCGACACCCAGCGCCTCTCGTTCGAAGCCGCGCATCCGCAACTATATCCCTCCGACATGACTACGACCCTCCCGGCGGTGCCCAAGTTTCCCGCCGTGGACTTCGGCCGTAACACGTCGTACATCACCACCCCGGCGATCCCAGGCATCCACGCTTCTGCGCCAGTATGGCGAGTGCTGGAGAGGACGAAGATGCAAGCTCAGGCGGTGGTCGCGGAGTTCAACGCGGCCGTGGAGGAGACGCAGGAGATGTGGGCGGCGGGATTGCGCATGGAGGGAGAGGAGCGCGCGAGGAAGCGGGAGGACGTTGGTGGGCGGGTAGTAAGGGACGTCGAGTGGTGGATTGGGAACGCGACAACCGCGGTGGACGAGGCGAGGGTGGAGAGGAAGACTCTGTGGCGGGCGCGGGTGTTGGGCGTGGAAGGGCAGTTTGACAAGTTGGCGGAAGCGCTGAGGGGATTGGGCGAGGTGGTAGAAGCGTTGGGTGGGGTGGTAGAAGCGTTAAGGGACGGGGTGGTGGAGGAGGGGGAGGGCGACGACGAGGAAGCGGACGTCAACGACGTTCTCAGGCTTTGTGGGGCGAGATTGGAGGAAGCGGCGCGGCGGGCGGAGAAGCTGGGCCGGAGTTGGGTGCGGGAGGCGGAGGTCACTTTGATTGAGGACAACCCAATGATTTGATGGAGGACGACCTAATTATTTGATGGAGGATGATGTAGCCCAGACAGTGGAAATATGGACGGTACCAGAGCTTCAACTTGCTTTGTTTTTGTTATCCATCCTACCTGACTACCTGACCCGAACAATTCCTCCTCGTCACCCACATGTCTCTCGCAACATCTCCACCTCCATGGATTCTCGTCCACACCAACCCGACGTCCCGCCTGACCGACCCAAACATCCACCACCACCACCCTCAACACCCCTCGCTCGCACCTCCGACCTCTCCTCCGCGCCTACGCCGACTCCAGAGAAAGCACAGGTGCTGGAGTTGATTGAACAGCTCCGGGTCAAAGCCTCCAGACAGCGCGCCCGTGAAGATGGCTCTTTTTCCGCGCTGACGACGCCCGTTGCGGCCGACGCGCAGAGACGAGAAGAAGGTTCGTCATCGATGAAGAGGGAGAAGGAGAGTGGGCGGAAGAAGGAGAGTGGGATGAAGAAGGCGAGTAGAATACAGGAGAGTCGAAGGAGGACGGAGAGTGGAAGGAGGACGGAGAGTGGAATGGATGCAATCAAGAAGAAGAGTGCGATGGAAAGGGAAGATGGGATCCACACGGATGATGGGTTGGAAAGAGATGATGGGATGATGAAAAGGGACAAGACCACGTTCAGTGCCCACCGACATGGACATCGACATGAAAATCAACCTGATCGAGGTGGCTATGCTCGACTTTCTCCTCCTCCTCCTCGATCACGACTCGATCACCATCCAGCTACAGAGCATCAGAACCCACAGCGAGATGGCCGAAACAGATACGATGGAGACGAGCATGGCCGAGGTGAAGATTCTCGACGACGTCAAAATCCCACGCCTCCGGCGCCGGATGGTTCAGGAGAATGGGACGTGTATCGTGACGAAGGACGGCGCATACTGTCGATGCTCTGGCTTTGCGGGACGTGGGTCTGGTGGATTTTGGAACTCATCTGGTCCTGTATAGCGTGGACTGCTGAGACGTGTTGGACATGGAGGCAGAGATGGAGGCAGAGCTGGCAGAGATGGAGACAGAGATGGCCGAGGTGGAGGCAAACATGGCAGAGATGGAGGCAGAGATGGAGGCAGAGATGGAGTGCGCCGATGGAGGCTATACCTCTTCCTACTCCTACTACCGAAGGAGAGAAGACCGCGGAATCACCACGTCCGGAAAGAGGTCCTCTTCCTTCTGAGCATCCTGATTACCCCCATACTACCATCCGTTATCGAGACACACCCTCCAATACCCTCCAATACCAAGAACCTCCTTTCAACACCCTCCACCACCGAGAAACTTCCTCCGACACCCTCCATTACCAAGACGGTGCCCGAGAGAAGTCGTCGCACCAGGATCCTACCTCGGACTTGCCAAACGTCGGCCGCGCAGCAAAATTACCACCTAATTGGCAACACATCTTCTGGAAGTGGCTGCGGCAGCTTGTGGCCTGCTGCCTTGTCGCCTTCTTTATATGGTTGCTCTTCCCACGCTTGAGCACTACCTACGAGCCTATCGACGATCTTGTCCAAGCTACCTACTATACAGCCTCTGCCCTCGAAGAGCTGAATAACACCGCCGCCTTGCGTGCCCACACTCGAGCAGCCGCCTGCAAGCTTATTGAAGTCTCGGCAGAACGCTACCGCGACCCGTGTTCCCACGCCGTTTTTCGCCAGGCCTGGGCGCCGGCGCACGACGATTCAGGATGGGGCTGTCCTCCGCCTCCCTGGGTAAAAGACCCATCCAGATATCCCCGCTTCGACACGCCGGTAGACGAGGACCTGGGCAATCTTGGCGTAGAGTGCGCGGAGGAGATGTGGTATGTCCAGCCTCTCCTCCTCTCAGTCGCATTGACAAGAACTGACACTACCTTTGGCACCACAGGAACATTACCCTTATTCTCCACCAGTCCTCCTCCGCTTCCCTCGCCGCTATGCGAAAAGCCGCCCACGGCGCCTCGCAGATCCAACGCCTCTCCGTCCGCTCCAACGTCTGCCGCAATGCCCGCACGTGGACTCTTCCCTGGCCTATAACGACCTCTGACCATCCTAGTCCGCTCATGCTCCTTAATTACCAACTCTCCCAGTTCAACTCCACCGTCGCCGCTCTCGCCACACTCCAATCCTCGCTCCTCGCCCAGCTAGCAGACAGCACAAACCTCTTTGGAGTCCGCTTTGCCAGCTTTACGTTCGCTTTGACAAAACACGAACTCAACCAGGAGCGCGGCCAGGATGTATATCGCTACGTCCAAGCGGGTTTCAAGGCGTGTTCCGACCCGCGCGAGGGGCGAAGCGATCCCGGGCACCCCAACGAAATGACCGGTGTGTGGCGAGAGGGAGAACACAACGGGACGACGAAGCTCAAAAAGGAGATGCTCAAATACTCGTCACGTCTCGCCGCGAAAACGGCCTTTGACGACGCATTGTCCATTCTGAAGGACCCAACGTCGGCCAGCCCGACGGGTGTCACCGCCGATGGCGGAGTCAAGTGGATCGATTATGCGCCTTCTTCCACCAGCTCCGCGGGCTGGGGATTGCTTTCCTGGTTCGGGAGGGGAACACAAGGAGGAGAGGAGGCGGCTCGGGGTTGGAGACGCCGATGTTGGGTGCTGGGGCAGAGGTACGGCGACGACTGGGGGTATGATGACGATGACGAGGTGCCACCGGGACTGGAGATGGACGGATTGGAAGGAGATCGGCCGCCGGAGACGCTTCGGCAGATTGTCCGCCGGATGGAGAGGGCGGCAGAGCAGGCGGGGTCGGTGTTGCTGGGGCGTCGATAGTCTCTCAGATTCGACGTGGAAGATTTGTTGCAGAGGCGAGGAACGGCTGCCTGCCAGAGTCTCGAGCACGATTTTCTTGCAGGGAACCTGCACCGCGAAGCAGCCTCCACCTTCTCGGTAGGAGACATGGTGCGCACAAACAGGAAAAATCTCAAAACACATCGCCCCGTGATATCACTGGATCACAAGCTTCTCGGTCCATACAAAGTCATCAAGGACAAGGTGATGCCCGGAGCCTGCCTCCTAAACCTCCCACCGACAATGAAGATCGACAACATCTTCAACAACTCCCTGCTCCGTCCTGTTCACGAACGACCCTCTAACCCGGTCACGCCGCTCCACCTCCACCCCCCGGGGAAATAATAAATCCAGGGAATGCTATCGCTGAATAATACCGGTCTCTTGGCTTCATCTGAGCATAGCGCATGTGGAGAGTTCCACGTTGTGAACACGTCCCTTTTTGTACAGCGTTTTAGCATGGTTTTGCGCTGCCTTTGCGACGTACTCGGTGTCTACACTTTCTTGAAACGATTTGCAAAGGCAGCCCAAAACTAGGTTAGAACTTGCCCGACGACAAGTTTGCGGCCGCGCTCTTCGAAGGCGGAGCATGTAAATCGAGTTTGCGGGCAGTACCCGGGCCGGCGGAAGGGGGGGCTGAGACCGGTATATAGCAGTCGCGTTCCCTGGATGCATCATTTCCCCGCTGAGACCGGTATACAGCAGTAGCGTTCCCTGGATTCATCATTTCCCCGCTCCCAGCTGTCGCTCTGCCCGACCGCAGCGAACCAGAGCACGAAGAATCCGAGGTGGAAGCGATCCTTGACATGCGCAGTCAAAAGATAGCCGGTCGCAAGAGCAAAAGCAAGAGCAAGGGAAAGGAGAAGTCCGTGGCCGGTTCTGTCGTCTAGCAGTACTTGGTGCACTGGAGAGGACACCCACGTTCCGAGGCTACATGGGAGCCGGCTGACCATATCGTCAAGCATGGTGCTGCCGCAGTGGCGGACTTTCATCCCAATCACCCTGAGTTGTCCATTCAAGTCGCCTTCAAACCGCTACCAGACTGGAAGGCCAACGAGTTGAATCTCGCCCGGCGGCCAGTCTACGATCCCTCGGATCTGTGGTAGGTGCTTCCGTGACGGTCGACACAAGCAGTTGGCTGAGGCCGTGCGCGTGCGCCTGATGGTCGCAGTGGTTGACATGGAGCAACGCGAGCCTGCTTCCAGGGTGCGTGAGGATGAAGGGCGCCAGCGTCGTGCTTGACAAAGGACACGACTGGACCGTCGGACTGGGTGCGCTCGTCTCGCCTTTTTCTTCTGGAAGAAGGGACCATGACTCGCCATTGGTATCCAAGCGTCGGAGATGAAAAACTGTTCGTGCCACCCCAGGTATACGGGCATGTCTGAAACGATGGTCGAAGATCTTTGTTTTCTCCAGTCGCTGACTGACGCTTTTGAAAACCACCGCGCAACCCATCCTGGAAGAAGGCCAGCACGGCCGGGCCATGCATCGCAAAGTCCTTGGCGGTACCTCTACCCTCGCTCTCACTCGCCACCACGAACCCGACACGAACCTCCTCACGGCCAGCGTCTGTCTACATCTCTCCACGGCCGGCCTCAAATCCAGGACATCCTCTCCGGCTCGCAGTTGCGTGCGGCGAGGCCTTTTGGGATTTGGGCTCGTCCATCCGGTTGAGAGTCCAGCGTCGTTGATCACGCCCATCTTGTTGGTGCTTCCATCTCCCCTTCCCCGCTTGTCGGTTGGGTTCCGCTTCTGGGATCGATCCTGCTTGAAGCCCGCGGCTTTGGGCACGAAGGTTGTTTCTGCGACGACGGTGGGAAGAATCTGAGATGAGGAGTGGGTAGGTCATACTTGGCAGGGGTTTCTTGGCGGAGAAGTCTGGTGGGAATCGGTTAGACGTAGCGGTTGGGCGAGGAGGGGAGGTGTCCATGGCAGAGGACGAGGATGAAGCCATTAAAGGTAGCAAGGTGAAACAGGTAAGGCCGATGAAGCAAATAAAGGAGCCTCAAGCACGACGGCAGTTGAGATGATCCGGCTTAACGGTAATGCACGACGAAGCTCCAGAGTGGCCAACCGGTCGAATTCCGCATTTCCCGATTTCCGAAAATCGTGTTAGTGCGAAATCCCGCTAAGACATGCCCGTATAAGCACATTCGGGTGCATTCTATACCTATTCGTGCTCTTATTAGCATTTCTCCTAAGGTAAGACCTTAAAATCGTCTATATTACCTCGAATGCACTAACTACGTACTAAGAACGAAAGCTAGTAGTCCTAGTATATATATACGCGCCCTAGACCCTCTATATATAGCTACTAGCACCGCGGACATAATTTAATATAGAACGAACGACTATATTTAACGACTATATATAAGATATCTATAGTTTACGCTTCTCTAGTATATCCTTAGCTAGCTTCTTTCGTAGTCTAATACGCTTACTACTTCTACTACGAGGGCCTATAGAAGCCGGAGGTAGAGCTAGTAAAGCT
Source organism: Zymoseptoria crescenta (assembly GCA_026122155.1). Classification (NCBI taxonomy): domain Eukaryota; kingdom Fungi; phylum Ascomycota; class Dothideomycetes; order Mycosphaerellales; family Mycosphaerellaceae; genus Zymoseptoria; species Zymoseptoria crescenta. The sequence continues at coordinate 20,302 of JALRMM010000551.1, forward strand.
AGAGGTAGTAGAGCTAGTAAAGCCGGAGGTAGTAATAGGGACGCCTTCCGCTACTTCTTCTACTTTAGTTATATAGTTAATAACGCTAGCGAACGTAGGTCCGAACGTA